>JAWWEQ010016439.1:0-34297 GCA_035583055.1 Torymus tubicola
GAATACTTTTATCCCAAAATGATCGGTGAGATAGGCATACGCGGACCACCTGATTTGAGATGGATTCGGCCATATGTGTTTAAATTACGTATATATGTATATAAAATATATTAACATTCAATCAATTAACGTATTTTCTCAGTTAGATATCTAATCAAAACGCTTTTTTGAGGTATTTTTTTGGTAAAAATTCATTAAAAAATTATTTTTATAAATATTAAATTAATATTTTGAAATATTAAGTTTCTTTCTTTTAACCAGAAAATTGATTGTAATAAATTGGTTCTTGATTTGGCTTACGTTTGCGATAAAAACCTAATTTCTTGAAACTGGTACGTTCCTATAGAAGTTTATTGACATTTTTGCTTATATTTTTGCTAATTTTCCAAATATTACACTTAAACTTTTTTTACAAGTTTAGAATAATATATAGAATCGAAAACTCAAATAAAATATTGATATTTTTTCAAATTTATAGGTGTAAGACCCCCTTAACAGAATGTTTTTTTAAAATCAAAGTAATTGTAGAATCTGAGCTCCAGACTGTAGTAAAACAGTACGTAGACAGAAAAAGTAAAGGTATTTCAATAATTACTATATTCAACCAAAGTAATTGAGGGACGAGAATTCCAAACAAAGGAGGAGAGACGAAGACAGTTGAAGAAAATATAGTGAAAAAATGTTTTTCTAAAACTAAAGTAGTCGGGGGATTCAAGATTCAGACTATAGGGATACAGCATGCAGACTGTATCAAGGAAACAGAAAAAAGTCATACAGACGAAGAATAGATATTTAAAAAATTTTTTTTCTCAAACCAATATATTTGGAGAATACAAAATCATGATAGTAGAGAAGCGGCACGAGGACAGGCAGTGGAAAAATGTTGAAAAAGTTGCTTTATTCAAATCAAAGTATGTCGGGGGATCCGGGATTCAGACAGTAAGAAAAAGGCAGGCAGAAAGGCAGAAAAAAAATTTTTGAATATTGCTGTATTTAAATCAAAGTAGTAATTGAGAAATACTAAAAAAAATTCAAGTAATAACTCAAGAAAATATTTTTGTATAACTTAATTGCTTAAGCACTTAATTGCTTAAGCAATTAAGTTATTATTTGGATGCTTGATCTCAACTGTTAAGAATTTATTCGAATAATTACTTGAGTATTTCTTAAGATACGAGTTTGTTTTAGAAGACAATTTGTCACAATTATTGTATTAAATTAGTTATTAATCAATATCTATTTTTTCTTGTATAACATTTCACTTTCCTAGTTATTCTCATATCCACCTCACACGTATATCAATCTCCTTTAATCACGAGCATGCGGGGAGGAAGCGGTGAACCGTTACATATCAAATAAATAAGCTATAAGATTTAGCGTTTTTTTAGTATTTCCTTAAAATTGAACTGAAAATTTCAATAATTACAGTTTATTGAACTGTTATGGTCTTATATTGTGGCATCCGTCATATTTTAGTAACCAACCTAGTGCCATGTTTGAAAAAAATCCACGATTCGAATCTGAAATCTTCTCCTTGTTAGTGAGCAAACATATAGCTGCGATGCAGCGCTAGATAAATCTGCACAAGATGTATACATTATCAGTAGATGGTGGACAATGTCAAAAAACGTCATAGTTAAATAATAGCTTTTGAAAGGTGTGAAATGCAGATCGAATAGAAAGAGTACTAACAGAGATACGAACGCTTACATGGAAAAGACAGAAATAGGATAAGGTAGATAACAACAAAGACCATTTTCGAGAGATTGCAAGAGAAATGGGACTCGTCGAAAGATGAAAAATGCACTGATACGATTACACCGAGAATCAAGAAGGGGACATTATGGATACTCGAACCAAACAGAAACTACTTATTATGCCGAAAAAAAGAGTACGTTGATTTTCAGGTCCGCTCGAACAGGATAAAAAAAAATTAGCAGCAGAAGTCGATACGCCGCTGCCGAAAGACAGACGAATAACGACTATCTTTAAGTTGCAAGGCTGCCGGGCAGGATAGCTTTCATCATGAGGAGTGCAATAAAGACCAATGAAAAAATGAGAAAAAGAGTTTAGAAGAAAAATCTGCTGCTTTAATAAATATTAGAGTGATATTTGGCTCGGGCATCAAGGTGTTTATCGCTAGGTGTTGGGTTCGTTCCCCCGTTAAATTGAAATTTTTGGCAGCATTTTTTCTAGAATGTTATTTGAAATTTTCGTCGGTGGCTTTATCAGTAAGACTGAAACTAATTACCCCTCAAGCCGAGTTTGAGTCCCAGATCTCCACCGGTTGATATGAGCACGACTGTGACCTACAGATGTGCTTTGTTTATGAATACGATGCTGACCTCTGTTACTGTAAAGCAGTATATGAGAGCAAACATACGACATTCAACAACATTAAAAAAAAGGCTAAAAGTATAGTTTACAGAAAGGAACATCTCGAATCAGAACATACCTCACCAAAGTAATACTGAACTGGAGCATCGGTGAGTACTAATCGTCGCAACAGCAAGTAAACGAGAGAAACTTTTTATTCGATATGAAATTCGACATTACTTAGTACTTTCTGGGTGCCTTTATGCAATGTTTTCTGCTTCTTAGTCCACAAAAAAGCAAATACATACATAAAAGAGTACAACGAATATTATAGTTTAAAATGTGTAATCAAAGTGGAATTGATATTATGCTGGAGTGTAATTATGCGCAGGTTATCGCATCCTTTAATCAAATTATCGTTATTTTTATTTTCTGCATATTGTAACTCTAAGCATTGTTTATATTTAGTCAAAATCTTTTCGTTGCTCCACGAGTTTATAACATTTAAAATAATAAAAAGAATTAGTGTATAAGCTAGAAACAACTTTTGTTAGCTTTTTCAAAATTTAAAAACACTTAAGTTTATAGCGTATGATGTATGTATGCGTATGACGTAATGATGAATGTTTTAATTTCAGAATTGCGCCGATTATACAACTGGAGATAGTTGTGAAATGTGTAAACCAGGATACGAGGGAGATGCTACTCGTAGTACACCATACGATTGCCAAAGAAAAAATGATTCTGCAAAACTGCCCTGCAATTGCAATCCACAAGGATCATCCTCCAATAACTGCATTAACGGACAGTGTCATTGCAAACGTAATGTTGAAGGCCCTGAATGCGATCGTTGCCGCCCCTCCACTTTTGGTTTAACCCAAAATAATATTGAAGGTTGTAACGAGTGCTTCTGCAGTGGCGTAACCGATCAGTGTTACGAGAGTAACTTATTCATTCAACAAATTCCATCGTTTATTTATAACAACGAACACGGATTCACTCTTCTTGACTCGTAAGTTGATTTTCATATTTTTTATTACTACTTAACTGGATAGAAATACTTAAATTTTCATATATTTTTGGACTAAGTGAATTATTGAACTTCTTAGAGAAAATTTTTTATAAGAGTCAATGATATGTATTACCTATTAATAAAGCTAAGTAATCATAAGACACTATTATAGAATTTAAGTTCTTGTACTTGATCTGGTTAAATTTCAATGCTTCATATTAAAAGTATATTGAATAGGACTTGTAACGGGGTCATTCTAGACGGAATATTAGATCTCGCTGGGTATCCTAGGGGGGGTAATATACCCTAGTATATCACGCGCAGGGCTTTTACGCAATAGAATCCCTGTTGGCCGGTGGATGACTTAGTGGCACACGTAAGGAACACTTGTATTCTGTCCGCCATTGCCTACCAGTTGGTAGATATTGGATCCAAGGGTATCCGTAATTCAATACTGATCTTCAAACTTTAGTGCTAGCTTCGCCGCGATGCCCTTGGCAGTTGAGAAGAGTCGATGACTACGCTTCCCCACTCTACCACTTATCATTAAAAAGCAACCGTTATCTTGAGAGTATGGCTGGCTGGTTTTATCACCTGAGTTCGGTGATGATAGGCGGGAAGGTGCACATCGCACTCCCTCAGCAAGTCCTCGACGACATGGTTCTTAAACTCTATGCAGTTGTCAGACCGGAAGACTTCCGGGTAACCAAATCAAAGGAAGATTTTCCGGTTCAGTTCACCTGTGGCATTTGCCTTGCTTATAGGAGAAGTCTGCATGCACCTAGTGAAAAAGTCTTGATATACAAGGGTGTATTTAAATCCTTAGGAAGTTCGCAGCAGCGGCTGAATAATGTCTCCAGCCACGACCTGCCATGGTTGTCGACTACTCGTCATCCTATGAGGTCGGCTGGAGCTCTTTCTTCCACTTTAAAACGCTGGCATGCCTCGCAGTTTGATTCTTGCGAACGTCTTTTCTCTGCCGAGATGTACAGCGATGGCATTGTAATGGCATTTCTGCAACACTCCACGATGATACTTTTCTCGTATTACTATCTTTTATGTGTCTTCGTCGCTCTATTCTCGATACCACGCATCGTCGGTGTCAGTTGGCCATGATACCGCGGCCACTTTAGGGTTGGCTTCATCCTCACACATCCGGAAGCGGGCATCTGCCACGTGGTTCAAGGCGTCTTTGTGGTGTTCAATCGTGAACTTATGGCCCTGTAGATCCAGCGGACTGCTGGGGTTTATCACTACCTTAAACTCATAGTCCTCATACCCATCTAATTTCTAAAGCAAGTCTGCTCTAGGCCCACGTCACTCTCATCCGACTGCAAGATCCGTCGGCTACCTCCAGCTTGACATAGGTTTCTAAGTCTTTACAGAGGAGACTATCTGTATCCGGGACAAATACAGCCCTGAACGCACGTATACAAAATTGACGGCTAGATACCAGGTTGCATGGAGCTCGGGCATAATGGCAATTCTTATGTCATGAGTAAACTCTCCCACCGTGATAGGTAGGTATTCTAACAAGCTGCGGCTTTCATCCGCTAGTCTTACGCTTTGGTTCTCGGATGCCACGAATATTCGTTTAAGCACTGCGGCCAGTTGGAAGTCAACGGTACCCATCACCGTTATGGACGCTCCTGGATCCAAGAGTGCACGAAGGTTGAACTCACCCACCTGAACTTGAACCCATCAACGAGTCTCTACGTTAAGTGGTGGGTTGGATTAGCTGAGGCTGGTCCTGAGAATCCAGCTAAAGGTTGCACGCGGCCACGGTGTCCTCACACACTGGAGCCTTAATCATTCTACTGGCGGGGGCGATATTGTCTAATTGCCCCGTTTCCCGAGCATTTGGGGTAATGCCTCGTCATATACTCGATTTGGCCCCATGAATAATAACTCAGTGGCCGCCTCTGCTCCCTCGGAGGGTTATGCCCCCCCCCCCCCCTCAGATCGGTGAGCGATGCGAAGTTCCCTGGCGGACTTGTGTCCGTGAACAATTCCGTCAATGACGATAACACCTCTTCTTTGGTTAAAATGGACAGGACTCAATTTTATATCCTCGCTCAGAATATATCTATACTCTGGTTCTTTACACCAAAGAAACGTATCCGCCACTTACACACTATCTGGCTTATATCTCATGAGTGGTGCAACTGCGACCTCGAGAAATTTGCCATTGTGCCTGGTGCCGTGTAATCCGGCCAGCTCGTACTCCTTGCCAGGTTCCGACTGTCGGCCCCCTCCCAGGTTCCGTTTACAGGGCGTAACCAGTCTGTTCTCTGGGACAAGATGGCGGTGACGAAGGCTGCCCTCCCGCGTCTGTAACCGAAAAAGTGTCGTTAAAGTGCACGTTGAGTCCTGGCCTGTTATCCGTCATGTTCGTGCTGAAAGCCGCTTGTCGCTGATGGTCTGCTAACCTTCTACAGACACCTTGCTTTGACTATTAGGTCTACTAACAGTGAGCCGATTTCTCTCGACACCTGAAATTCTGCATTGTGAGATGCCAGAAGACGCAATATGTCTCCTCGTTGTGGCTTCTGGTCATCTTCTGTTGTTCTTCGTGTGTTGTCGAGTTGCTCCAATGTTTGTGTTGTTCGGTCTGCGGTCCACTGGTCTTTCTGGTGCTGCCTTGTTGTCTTGGTATTGTCGGTGTTGTATTGAACGTTTGTATTATCTATAATGGGTGTTTGTCCCAATGCAGGGTTTCGACGAAGTTTCTGCCTTGCTCCATCACGATCCTTCAGATTAACTCCTCTCAAAGTGCCTTACAATGAGCGATAGTCCCGATCGGGTCCGCTGACTCTTCGAAGTTTTGCGGGACATATATACCCAACATTCATTTATTTAACCTGTCACGCAGGCAGAAGAGGGAACCCTGTTGCTTTAACTCTAATTGTTACAGGTAGTCGTCCATCTCGTTGAAACATTATGATAACGACCAATCCTGTATGGCATCTTCAATGTTATGTGCCACTACGATTTTGATCGAAAGATCGTGTGTGTGCAAGGGGATATCACAATTCCACGAAACTTTATATGCTTTTGCCCTGCCAGTAGTATCCTTCATCAGGTACCCACTGGATTACTACTGTCAAAGGAAAAAACGAATTTCTAACTGGCGGTTTAGTCGCTACTTGCTAAACCTATATTGCACTATATATCCGCTTGCTTTGAGGTTATGTCGCTTTTTACGTGTTACGAAAACGTATTTTCATATTTATCGTAATGTGCAAACGATTTTGTGACTACGCAAATGATTAAGTGGGGTTTTCTATTTTATTGCTAAATTTCAGAGGAAACTCCTGCTTTTTTTATCTGCGCATGCTCGGCACTAAAATCCACTATATGAGTTAGTTCACCCGTCGCATATGCAAATAATGTCGTGTGAAAAAATAAAGATTTAATTTTTCCGTCTCCGGAAAGTTGCTTGAATACTTTTGCTCGAAAGACGTTTGCTCGAAGGATGTTTGCTCAAAAGTGCATTTGCTCGAAGAGACAGTTGCTCGATTAGCATTTGCTCGAAGAAGAATTTTTTCGATTAGCATTTGCTCGAAGAAGAATTTTTTCGATTAGCATTTGCTCGAAGAAGAATTTTTTCGAAACAATACTTACTCTAATAATATTTGGTCGAGGGGATATTTTCTTGAAGAAATTATTGCTCAAAAATATATTTAACCGTTTCCTATCGGACCCACTTTGTTCAAGATAATGTAAAAAACTAAAATTAAATAATTTCTCAAACCTACCCATTTAGTCGTGTTCTGTCAGCCAAGAGGAAGCCCTCTGGCAATTAAAATTGAAATTTTTTTTTCTTTCCGTTCAGTACATTCAAAAAGGGCTCGGCGATGAAAATTGGGATTTCATGAAAATTCGAATTTTGAATGGTTTATTTTCCAGTAAAGAAAGGGTTGATGTGGCTTTTCTTATATTCTAAGTGGTGGATCTTGTTAATAAGACAATATACTAAGAATTGATCACCTTCCAAGTTCAAAAATATGATATTGTTGTCGGGGCATGTTACGCAAACGTAGTGGATCCTACAAAACCCAGTTAGCCTTACCGACAAATAAAAGATAAAGGTATACCGGGATTTACATATTGCACACTCGTGCGCACATGTGTGAGTAACAAAACCATCAAACCTCGTTGATCACACGTAGCGAGGTTTTGAGTAATGCCGAATTATTTTCAGAAAAATATAAATTTTGATCTTAAAATCCCCTCTTATATTAATATCCATGTTCAAGTACAGAAAAACTTGTTCAGAAGATTCAGTTACTGTAAAAATAAATCATCTACAATCAGCTGAAACGATAAAACATGCTGCTATGATTAAAATATTAAAAAATCACAAGATACATACATTGAGATATAGAGGAAATAGTAATTAAAATTACATATTTTAATGTTATAAAAAAAAAATTAATAAAGAAGAACGAATAAAAAATCTAATGCATTGAATATATAAAATAATGTTTTGTAGACTACACGAAAAATTTCGTAATGCTGTTTATTTATGAAAGAACGCTTAACTCAGAAGAAAGTGATAAATATGCAAACTTACTACACAAGAACTATAGCTACAGAGAGCTACAGCTACAGCTCTTCGCCATTTGGATGATTTTCAAATCACCTGATAAGCCTCATTCAATAACGGTCTAGGTGTCATTGAATAATGATTACACCGGAACACAAAAAAAGTGGATCTCGGAACCAGACTAACATACCTTTATGCTTTTTGGGTCGCTGAATCCGAATCCGGGGTCCGTTTGATCTCATCACCCCAGGGTCACAGCTTGAACTGCAAACCGTCGGGCACGCCAAGTATGTATGGGAGTAGGTGAGCTGTTACACCTCTTAGGCGTCACTGTATGTCTGCTGGCTGAAAATTTTAGAAGTTATAGTGTGGGTGTGAAATGTAATTTTACACGCAAGGTACACAAAATTGTATTACGTCAGTCAAGTCCATTGATATGGGTACTTGACTATAATAAACTGATTTCAGTACTTTCTTGTGTTTGATTTATTTAAAAGAATAAATAAATTTGAATACATTTTGCAGAACAGTCATAGAGTTGTTTTGGGGAGTAGTTTATATTACTTGACGATCGATAATTGATTTCACAACTTTCAGTTGTTTGATTTGCACTGATCAATTTGAATGTATATAATTATAACTTATATATACATTAGGGTGGCGCTTGTTTCCCAAAGTGCTTGAATACCGGCTCCCAATCCGGAAATCACTTGGTTCTACCAAAAAACGAAGAATGCAGCCCAAAAACTCGATTTAGAAAGAGTTTAAACCGACCCAATTTTCAAAAAAACGCTTTTTTCGTATTTTTTCACACTTTTCATACTCTTATGTATTAATTTCTGTAGCAATTTTTTTTTATCTGATAAATATTCAAAACGTCTCTGTGAGTGAAAACAATGTACCCTGAGGTGATTTGGGATAAAAAGAATTTTTTTTTGTGAAGAATCAACTCGTAAATATTAAAAAAATATATAAAAAAATACAGACGTCCAGCCCCATTTGCAATTTAAATATTAAAATAATATTATTCTATAAGAATTACATTTTTAATCAACATAATGTTCTAAATAATGCGAAAAATAAATAAATTAATTAAAAGAAAAGTAGCTTGGGAGATTGGAACCCATGACCTCCAAGTCACAGCCGAATACCCTAGATATCGGCTAATGATGTATCACAGAAAACAATGTACGGAACTAATAAATAAATTGTTGCCCCCGGGGAGTTTGTCCGATTAAAATTAATTTAATTTGTATCGATTTTTAACTTCCTTTTTAATCAAAAATATTATATCTATCACTCTATCATTTTATAAAGCGGTTTAAAAAAATAAAATTGTTATCTGACTTACCGACTTCGGCGTTACATTATTTCTTTACAAAATTAAACTGATACAGTCATTGTTAAAAATATTATCTTTATTAATTATAACAATTGTATAATTGTTAATAAAGTAACATTTATTAATAAAAAATAAATAAGTTCTCGGGAGTTGAATCCTTGTACATTTCCTTTAAAAAAAGATAACAACATGGGACAAGAAAACAAGGTATGTTCATTAGCCGACGCACTTGCATACAAGTTCGCGCACGGCACGTGATTCAATATGGCGACCGTCATGGTGGGGGCCGACGTATAGAGCAGGGTTAGTTTACAATTTTACACATGCGAGTAAGCGAGAATTTCGAGCGTATCGATATGGCGTCGTTTCGATCCTTCTCCTGATTGGTCGACCGATGTAAACATACGCAAGAACATCCTTGTCTTCTTGTTCCATGGATAACAAAAGTATTTTGTATGACAAGAATCAAAATATAGTTTTGTGCATCCCCCGTGAAAAAAAAAGATCGAAACGTATTGAAACGTACCTAAAATGTTCAAAAAACGGATTGAAACGGATTGGTTTTCTTCAATCCGTTTTAATCTTTTTTTTTAACAAGGGATGAATACACATTTTTTCAGAAATAGATTTCTGGGGATGAGACAAAAGATTGAAAAAAGTACGACGTTAATTTATTTGTTTCAAATAAGTTCAAGTGACGTTGGGACTTGAACTGCATTTAAAAGTAGTAAAAAGTGTAAAAATTCGACTATCCTGTTCACAGATTTCAAGTTTTGATTTTCTTACAGAATTTATATGAGCATAACTCGGTGAGGGAAGCACCTAGAGACTTAGAAAAAAGGAAATTGTAGATATTTGGCTCTACTTTTGGACAGTATAAGTTACATTAACGTCCACTGATGGTAACGCAACGATACTTCGCAAGCTTTCAAAAACAAGCACGTTCTTGTGAATTTTTTGATATTTCTTTTTATATTTTTTTAATATTTAATTAAAATTTCATTTATCCCACATCACTTCAGGGGACATTGTTTTCACTCACAGAGATGTTTCGAATGTTTATCAGATATAAAAAAAAATTGCAAGAGAAATCAATACATAAGAGTATGAAAAGTGTGAAAAAATACGAAAAAAGCGTTTTTTAAAAATTGGGTCGGTTTACACTCTTTCTAAATCGGGTTTTTGGGCTCCATTCTTCGTTTTTGGGTAGAACCCAGTGATTTCCGGGTTGGGAGACGGTATTCAAGCACTTTGGGAAATAAGCGCCACCCTAATATACATAGATTATACAGAAAAAACGTCTATATTTGCCTTATATTATACTTTCGGAGAAAGTTTTATATTAAGAACAGTATATATTATATTTAATACTTTCAAAAAAAAAAATTTTAGCGAGATTTCACAAATTATTTCAATTTGAAGAGGTGTTATTGAATAGATAAGGTTAGAAGAGAGGAGAGGACGAGAAAGCGAGTCGTCAAGATATAGAGAAAAAGACGGTGATGATGATGATGATGATGATTATGATGATGATGATGATGATGATGATGATGATGATAAATAAATAAATAAATAAATAAATAAATAAATTGCCATGTCATAGTACAAAAGATTGACTTTGATTAGTACATATTTTGGTTTCTTTGTTGTGTAACAGTGTAATCTTTAAATTAAATATATAGAATTTTTAGTGATCAATATAAATTAATAGAAATTAATTGGTAAAGTTATTTACGTTTTTGCCATTTAAATAATTTGAATTAATAGTTTTGTTACATTTATATGTGGAGAAAATGGAGAATCGTACATATCATTTATCAAATAATGATCGACCAGTTCGGGGTAGGCCAAGAGTTAGACGAACATCGCATGAGGAAGCGATTATGAGAGAAAAGCAGCGTAATAAAGCAGCTGAAAGAATGAGAAGACTCAGAGAAAGAACAGGAAGTTCTAGACGAACAGTCGAGGAACAATTAGCTCTTGAAGATAGACTCCTTAATTTAAGGCAAGAAAGAGTTATTCGATCACGAATTCGTTATTCTGAAAGTGAGTGTAATGATGAGAAAGGTGAATTCCATCTTCGTAGATTTGACAGAAATGCATAAAATCAAAGTTTACAAAGATTGAATAGTAATAATAGTGTGCAAATAAGTAATAATATCAAGGAAAATTATTTGGGAGAAATGAATATTTTATGTAGACATTGCAGTGCAAAACATTTTGTTGGTGAGAAGGTGTATAACAAAGCTAATTCATTCAATGACTGTTGCGGTCACGGGTCTGTAGAAGTTGATAACATTCCCGATTTTCCAAATAATTTGCGTTCTTATTTTGAAAATAATCACTTAAAAAATTAAGAATTTTTTTAACCTGTCCGGAATTATAATAGTACGTTTTGATTTGCATCGTTTAGTGCTAATTCAGTTCATTTTCCTACAGTAGGGAGAGCGCCAAATTATTCCATATTACCAAATAAATGAAGCTTTGTACCCGTCCGAGAATGAAAGTCCGAAATATGGTCAGCTTTTTATTGTGGATCCTCAGCAAGCAGTAACTTATAGAATGATAGCAAATTTAGGATGAGATAGAGAGTTTATGTACGAATTAGAACAAACTATAAGACAACACAATATTTTCGCAAATTCTTACGCAATCGTGAAAGAAGAAATTGATCGTCAGCGTGAATTAGCAGGGAACAATTCGGAGCTTAAATTACAATTAGTATTTAGTTTGAAACCAGGGTATGACCGGAACAGATACAATTTACCAGGAGTAAATGAAGTTGCTGCTGTTTTCGTTAGTACAGCAGATGGTGACATACCCGAGTCATCCGTTACGATAAAAAATAGGAATTCACAAATATTACATACAATAAGTTCTATGGACTTAATCGTTGAACCTATGGTTTAACCACTTTTTTATCCGCTTAGATCATTAGATTGGCACAAAAATATAATGAAAAAAATAGTAATAGCAATGTAGAAATAAATGATGGCAATGACAAACAATACGAACAACAAGGTCGTCGAGTAACAAGATGTTTTTATATTAAATACAGAATAAGTATTAGAACTGACGTATTTACTGCATTTTTATTTGGTCGTAGATTACTTCAACAGTAGATCGTAAATAGTTATGTTAAAGTAAAAAGGGATCAGATTGAATATGTTCGTAATAATAAAAAACGGTTTCGTATCAAGGTTTAGTTGATCATTTAAAAAATAGTGCAAATGGTATGAATTATCAAGTAGAAAAAATAATAATTTTACCATCTACTTTCGTTGGTTCTCCTAGATATATAATGCAAAATTTTCAAGATGCTATGGCTACAGTTCGCAGTAAAGGAAAACCTGATTTGTTGATATCGATGACATGCAATCCCAATTGGCGCGAAATTCGTGATAATCTATTTCCAGGTCAACAAGCTTCTGGTCGTCTTGATACATATGTGCAAGAGGTTTTCATTTGAAGAAAGAACTTTTATTGACACTTATTGTAAAGAAAAAGTATTTTGGTGATGTAGCACCACATGTACATGCTGATAAATTTCAGAAACGGAGTTTACCAAATGCACATATACTCCTTACTTTAAAATATGGCTATAAATTAACAACTGTGGAATAAATAAATAAATTTATATCTGCAGAAATTCCTGGTCCTGAGAGTGATTCAGTATTATACGATATTGTAGTTTCTAATATGACGCATGGTTCACGTGATAGTGGATGTATAGTTAATAACAAATGCTCAAAATATTATCCGAAGGAGTTTCAAGAGGAAATTATTTTAACATCTGGTGGTTGTCCACATTACAGACGAAGAAGTAATCAACGAATAGTCATGCGTAATAATCACAATATCAATAACCGGTTGGCGGTACCATATTGTCCAGCCTTATTGCGTATTTTCAATTGTCATATCAATGTAGAAGTTGTTTATAGCGTAAGATTAGTAAAGTATTTATATACACATGTATATAAAGGTTACGATATTGCGCATGTAACGATACAGGAAACTAATTATGAGAGGCTAATTAATCCTTATGAAATTCGTAGTTACATAGAAACACGATATGTTAGTCCGGTTGAAGCATGTTATCGCATTTTAAGTAAACCCTTGCATGGTAAAAGCCATAGCATTGTTTGTTTATCTGTTCATTTATCTGAACAAAAATCAATAATCATTGATGATATAAATGATGAAGTAGGTGTAGCAGCTGAATTAAATCGATCAAGTACATTATTGACTTATTTTGAATTAGATATAAGTGATCCTGCTGCGAGACAATATACTTATACTGAAATTCCAGCTCATTATGTTTACAATCAACATAATGAAAATAGTAATAAAATTTTTAGATGGTGTAAACGGAAATCTCGCTTGTATTGTATTGGGTGTACGTATTCAATAAGTCCAAGTAAAATAAAGTTATTTCGATGCAGATTACTTTTATTACATCATAAGGGAGCAACGAGTTGTAGTGATTCCATCGCGGTAAATGGTGTTCAGTATCAGACATTTTCAGAAACTTACTTAGTGTTAAGTTTTTTAGTAGATGATGATGAATGGAATCGTGCTATGCAAGAAGCTATTAGTTGGATGATGCCATGTAGTATACGTCAGTTATTTATTCATATTCTGTTACATTGTAAACTTGTACATCCAGAAGTTCTCTGGGAAACTTTCAAAGGTGCATTATCAGAAGATTTCCTGAGATTACATGGTGATCACAATTGAGTTCATAATTCATCTTATTTCATTATTTGTGAAATGTTAATAGCACAAGGTTATAACAGTACAAATTTTCCACCGACGCCAGAAGTGGTAGTAAATAATGAAATTGATAATGATAATCTTTCATATGTTAATTTAGCAGCTATATATAGGTGTCCAATGTCTAACGGGAAAAAGGTTCTCGCTAAATAAATGAGGTTCGGGTTTATTACCAATAAATACTTTTAACTTTATTAATTTCCAGTTTAACACAAAAATGGCTATACACGGTCACGGTCACTGTATAGGTCACTCGCCAAGTACCAAAAAGAATAGATCTCTTTATCTCTCGCTCTTTGCAGGGTCCGCACAGCGTCGCGGCCTGCTCTCTAGTCTACCGACCCTCTCGGCCCTCCGGTGCGCTCGCACGCGCTTCTGCGCCACTCTTCTCACTCCTTGTGATCGCTCCGATCCGAACCGAAGTCGGTTGGTAAACGTGCATGCACGCCTTATCTCGAGAGCGCGCATCTCGCATTTCTTTTTGTACATTTACAACAACAGGCAATAAGCCATAGGTAATACAAGATGTTAAATGATGAGCAGAAAGAAATAGTCGATGTGATTGTAAGAGGGTCAAAAGTTTTTGATTCCGACGGTAGTAGGTGCTATTATATTGATGGTCCCGGTGGTTCTGGGAAAACATTTGTTTATACGACATTATGTCATTTATTAAAAAGTCAAAATAAAAAATTTGTTGTATGGCTTTTACTGGGATTAACGCAACGTTATTATCAAAGGAGATGACAGTTCATAAAGTATTTTGTTTACCTGCGCCTTTATTATCGTGCTCTTTGTCAAATATTGCTGTTCAATCAAAGAAAGGACAATTTCTAAAGCTAACAGATGTTTTTAATTGGGTTGAAGCTCCAATGGCTCCACGCTATTCACTTGAAATTATATTGAATTATTATTGGACAGTAAAATTGTATTTGGAGATTTTAGAGAATTATTACCTGTTCTACCATGACGTATTAGATGTGAATTAATTAATAATCGCTTAAAAAAATAATATTTATTGTATGCACACATCGCTACCGTGCTCAACAGCTCTTTCTACTGCGGTACTTCCCATTGAAGTCCTTTCCACTACGGTACTTCCTATTGCAGCCCTTTCCACTACGGTACTTCCCATTGCAACCCTTTCCACTACGGCACTACCCATTGCAACCTTTTTCACTATGGTACTTCCTATTGCAGCTCTTTCTAGTCCAAGTTGAAAATATCCATTATGGACTTTATATGGAAATCCATATGGAAATTTCTTTGTTGCGTTGCACAAATCATTCATGTGGAAATCCATATAGTTTTCCATGTGATTTCTTATCTTACTTTTTAGTAACACATGGAAATCCATGTGAATTTCCATATGGAAATTTGTTTGTAGCGTTGGACAAATCATTCATATGGAAATCCATGTGGATTTCCATATGGAAATTTCTTTGTAGCGTTGGACAAATCATTCATATGGAAATCCATATGGTTTTTACGTAATTACATAAAGACACGTTCTAAAAACGAGGCATGCCTCGTAGTTCAATGTTCCAATAACATTGGAAAGGTCAGTCGGACGATGCCATTCGACTTCGTTATGTACCCTTGGCGTTACTTACTTAATATTAGGAGTTTGATCTAGCTCGCCGCCTAGCGGATAGCGGCAGAGATTGCCAGCGCCCTATGACTTAGCGGAGTGGGGGAAACAATCTCTGTTGCTCTCCGCTAGGCGGCGATCTGGATCAAACTCCTCATACTAAGTAAGTAACGCCAAGGGTACATAACGAAGTCGAATGGCATCGTCCGCCTGACTTTTCCAATGTTATTGGAACATTGAACTACGAGGCGTGCCTCGTTTTTGGAATGTGTTTGCGTAATTACGTAAAGACATAAAAGACGAAGCTTGGATTCTCTCGTTTCGAATTTATATAAAGTCTTGCTACTTCAGAAAATACTAAATAACTTAAATAAATATTAACAGAATTCAGATATTTACAAAAATATTTTAAATACAGCCAACTGGAATCTCAAATCTACGTGGAATTCCAGCTGCATATCCACCTGGAATTCCAGCTAGTATTCCAGGTGGATATATGAAAATTAATATGGTTTTCCCTGAGGATTAACCTGGATTTCCAGAAGTATTGTACCTGGATTTCCATCTTCATTTCACCTGGATTTCCAGCTTGATTTCACCTGGATTTCGAGCTGATTTGAGCTGAATTTCATCTGGATTTCCAGCTGTATTTCCAATTCAATCCAGCTGGAATCCAGTTCAATCCGGGTGGAATTCACGTGGAATCTAGACGGAACCAACGTAGATTTCCAGCTGCTAATTTAGCTGGATATTCTCAATAGGGAGGCTAAAAAGGAATCTACAAATGGAAATCCACATGGATTTCCATATGAATGATTTGTCCAACGCTCCAAAGAAATTTCCATATGGAAATCCATACAC
Organism: Torymus tubicola; assembly: GCA_035583055.1. Taxonomy (NCBI): domain Eukaryota; kingdom Metazoa; phylum Arthropoda; class Insecta; order Hymenoptera; family Torymidae; genus Torymus; species Torymus tubicola. The sequence goes on from JAWWEQ010016439.1 coordinate 16,442, forward strand.
GCACGTCTTATACCTGGATAGACCAGATTCTTGTTGATGAAAACGATACCATACTGGAGGCATGCAACATGCCGGCGAACTTTCGCAGTCGACATAATATTATCGATATCTGTCTTCAGTGGGGAAGTCAGCCATTTAAAATATCTGAAACTAAGTATCGAAACTACAAAGGGATTTCTCCCACAGAGATGGCTCAGATATTGTCGACTTGTGACTAGCCGTCGTGTACCAACATCACTTATGACTTGGAAACTGCTCCCAACTGCATCTACAAAAATCCTACGGCGGCAATTGGAAAGTTTGCAGCAGAAAAAACATTTACATCTAAACTGGGCCAGCCGCCGTGGATAAATGCTGAATTAATTGGGGTGCAGTGTAAACGAGACGCCACGTACAAACGCTACAAAAGGACTGGAAATAATGACTTTCTTAATGAATTTCTGGCATTCCGACAGGTAGTAGATGAACAGACGGCACAAGCCAGAACTTCATACTATCAAAACCGTCTGTATGATGCTCTTGAAAATGGTAATATCTGGAAGGAACTGCAAGACCTGGGGCTCCTATCCGGATCTGACGGGGATTTGAATGGCCTTACACCGGATGAGCTGAATATGCATTTTGCTGGGGTATCAGTCTCACCGCATGATGATAGAGAGGATCCTGAGAAAATCATATGAAGCGCTACGATAGACGGGTTCCATTTTAAAAGCGTCACACTTCCTGACGTTATTCTTGCGATTTCTCACTTTACATCTCAGGCTCGTGGTGAGGATGGTATTCCTCAAAATGTTTTAGTAAAGGCGCTTCCTGTAATAGGTGAACATCTGGACAGGTTGTTCAACTCCTCCTTTGCGCAGGGGATTTTCCCAGATCTTTGGAAGAAGGCACGTATAACACCTTTAAAATGTATTCTGAGCCTAAAAGCCCAACGGATTTTAGACCGAATCCATCTCAAATCAGGTGGTCCACGTATGGCTATGTCACCGATCATTTTGGGATAAAAGTATTCATGTTCTTCTCCAAAAATTTTTTGCCACGTATTTTTTTATTTTTTTGTTTTATCAAAATTTCATGCGTTCAGCAATATCGAAAAATTTCGAGAAAATTCTTACTTAGAAAAAAAATTTTTCAATGTAATTTTCAAATAGCTACTGCTTCACCAGTTTTTTAAGCTTTTAGCGTGTAACACTTCAATTCACTCAGTGTATCGAGAGAGTGATTTGCAAGCCTAGAAGTCCCGCGAAGTACCCTAAGGCTGACGACGTAATCCGCGAAGTGTTACATAGCGTTCTTGTAGTGCAAAGGACGCGATGAATGACAAGAATATACAACAGGCTTGTATCACGTATTGTATGCTGCATCGCACGTCTTCTCGGACTAGTGCGCTCGTCGTCAGCCGTTAATACGGCATGTACGAGTCGTAGAATACAATGTACGTGTGGTGTATTATACCGCATGTACATGGCGAATATTATGGCGTGATGTCAATCTCCGGAGCAGCTGACGTTACGCACACCGTGTTGGCGTATCGTTAGTTAGGAACAATGAATATTATATCTTTTGCCATTTAACATTATTAAATCTACTCTATTCACTTTTAATCTATGGAGTTGCTATTTCGCATTCTAACCATTCCCCGTTCCCTCCGCCTTCGCCGCCGTTGCACAAGGGAAAGTGCTTCGTGGTGAACTGTGTAGCCGGCACATATGACTAGTGACTAGAGGTGAGTTCGACTCACTGGTAAGAAATAAAAGCGCTAGATACCTTGTCGTGTGTTTCACGGTAAGACACCAGACTAAACTTGCAATTTCACAACGTTGGAGCGTCTGCGACTTAATCTGGCTCGAGGGTCAATGAAAGGTGAAGAGAAAGGCCCAGGTATCAAACACCAAAATGCATAGGTAAAAGCACTTGGTGAATAAAACCCACCCTATGACATTATCTACCTCTTATTCTTCAACACTTATTTAGAAATCTATAAATTTAATTGTGTCATCTTCTATATTTTCATAACCATCAAATTGATAAAGACAATTTATTTTCAAAGCTCATACTGTTCATACATTAGGCAGATAACTTTACGCAATATACATCTAAATAATGAGGGGTGGAGAGGGCACAGAGGGGGGAGGGCAAAGACCGGGGCGACAAGGTGTGATCAAATTATTGTTAAAAAATGTATAAAAATACATAATTTTACGTTATATTGAGTGGGGCTGACGGTGGACGGCGAGGGGGAGGGAGCTAAAAAAATAAAAATCTCTTACAACTATATACATATTATAGGAAGATATATAAAGATGAACTAGTCCCAAATTTTTTAAATCTTAATTAACTTTTAGGTCAGAAACGAAACAAAATTTTCGAATAATTTAAAACCTATTAGCATTATCGATTCATATGAATTGAACAGGTTCGTTTTAATTGTGTTACAAGCATGTCGCTAAGGTGGTATCCTCGTCCAGTCAAACCTCGTAGCGCCTACCAGTGCCGTAGCACGTGCTTGTTTACAAACATTGTATATGCTGACACAGTTATTTTTTTTAGCATTCGGCAACGTAGCGGTGAAGGGACGTTGATTAATATGATCGATGATGAATGCATGAGAGAGAGCCAATTTTGGTATAAAAGAATACAGTATAAAGGAATACAGTCAGAGAATATAAAATACCAAATATAAATTCAGAGAATATAAAAAGAATAAAAAATACAGTCAGAAGCAATAAAATACAACGTAATACAAATTAAGCATATAAGAATTTATAATAGTTTGACATTGCTAATTGCTAAGGACTCTTAACTTATATCACAGATAAAAGAAGCAAAATTAAAATTTAAAACAGTATTACAGAAAAATCACAGAAAAAAGGGTTATTTTCAACTAAAATAGTGTCACAGCGATAACGTCTGTCATGTCAATATAAACTAAACTGTTATCAAGTCAATCGAGAGTCCTAAACCTATCTTTGGTTACGAAGGGTCCTAGTTCTGACAGTCCCCTATGTACACTGACGTCTAGAGATGCAGGTCCTGTAAATGTTGGCTTAATGCGTGATAGCATTGACATTGCAACTCTAGCCAAATATAATTGCCCTAGTCTTCCCAGCATTTAGGCGCAGCCCAGAGTCCTCCCCCATCCAGAAACCAAATTGGCTACGTCGGTCGACCGTGCCACACCTTCCAAAAATTTTATCTTTAGTAGTATGTACGTAGATCTGTAAGTCGTCTGCGTAAAAATCTGTTTGTACGTATATTTAACTAGTATGTCCTGTAGGTTATTCACAGACAGATAGAAGAGCAAGGGCCCCAGAACGGATCCCTGTGGAATTCCCAGATTGGTTTCCAGACATTTAGAATTACCATTTTTATTATTTATAACTATATGGGATCGTCCTTGTAAATGTGATTTTACCCACAGGAGAGCCGAACTGGAAAACCCTAGGCTGCGGAGCTTTCGTAAGAGCTTCGATGGTGGAACAGTATCAAAAGCTTTACTAAACTCGGATAAAAGTTGTAAAGTGACTTTCTTCTCGTCTTTGGCCGAACGTATGTATTCAGTTATCTTTAGCAGCGCCGTCTGCGTACTGTAATGCCTACGAAAACCAGCCTGCAGGGTATCTAATAATTTATTGATTCTAAGATACTCCATAATTTGGTCATGGGTAATTTTGTCCAAAACCTTGGAGAAGCAAAGCAACGCTATTGGTTGAAAATCCGAGACAGTAGCCGCAGCTGCTTGCCCTGTGCGGTAGAGGAGTTAAAGATTCTAACGAAATAATTTCCAATTACAGGTAGAGCCTTCGCGACCATCTTTTGTGGGGCCCCATCCACTCCCTTTACGTGTGAGGAGCAGTGAGAAATAGCTAGTACAACGGTATGAAAGTCTACATGTTTAAAATGAAAACCTCATTAACAGGCAAAATAATGTCCATTGCTTCCTCAATATTTTTAAAGTGGGCGTTCAACTCTCCTGTTGTGAACCCGTGAAGGTCCTCCTCTTTACGCTTTGGTAGAAAGCCGAGATTCCGCATTTCCTTCCAAATGTTCTTATTATAATCAAGAGCCTCTTTAAGATGATTATGCAGGAAGGAATTTCGCTCTTGAGTAATACGCAAGTCGATCTCACCTCTGTGCGGAAGAAACTCATCGAGCAGCTCAGCAGATGAACTGTCCACAATCGCGAGATCAATAGACGTGCCCGGAATGTTACTAAAGTTAGTAGCTCTATGAGGGACTAAATATAGGAATAGTTCATTAATAGCGTCTAGAATTTTTATATGACTGAGCTAATTTATCGATTACATTAAAAAATTCAGTAAGTACATGGCCTTTCTCATGTCTATATACGACTGCTAGCAGTAATTTCGACGCGCCGGGTGCAGATGAAAAAGCTATTTCCAATACTGGGAACTCTGTCTCAGTGATACCTGAAATTTTTTAAATAAATGGGTGATTCTCAGCAAAAGTGCTCAGTTTTACATGTAATATCCGTGGTATCTACTAACGCTTTTTTATTAAATGATAATGAACATCTGGTGATTTTTAATTTCATGATATCATATTTTAGTTACTTGAGTTTTATTCTTGTAAAAAACTGTATTTTTGAAAAAAATTGAAGATTATACAGCATAAAATCTAATAAAATATCCACGGAGATTGCAGGACAGAATCGGTGTACTTTTGCAGAGAATCACCCAAATAGGACTTCAAAAATAAGGGACCTATGAATGTAGCAAGATACTCCGCCTGCTTGCATGGATCGAGTCTTTTTTTTTGTTTTTCAGACCGCGATCATTTATTACTAGATTGTAATCATTGATTTGTACATGAGACGTGGGGAAGTCCGGATCGAGCCACGTTTCAAAGATAGCGATTATAAGCGGTTTAAAATTTATATTCATGTGAGAAACTATGAGGTGATAAGTGCTGGGCGCTGAAAAGGTTGATCAGGTTGACGATGGATCAACTTGCCGTCAGATTAACTTATTCAAGTCTGACTCGAACGAAATTGCTGTGACTTCAGAGCTGGTGTATTTACGGATGAAGATCTGCTTGTTTCTAACTCAAACCCTTTCATAGTTCCGAGCCCTTGTTCGAGCTCTAACTAATCTTAGTAGCTTATACATTTCTTTGGCGAGAAATTCGTTTAGAAAGACCTTATTTTCTGCAAGATCTGGCAAATTACGAAAGATGGTAATGACAGGGATGTTCTCTTTGAGAATCTTGAGCCTAATAACCTCATTGCGAACTTGCATAGATTTGAACCGGAGTATCAGCCATTAAAAGTGCTAGAGCTTTTATTTTATTTCACACGGATCAGCTTGCTAATGCTAATTATATTACCTAGAAATCTAGTGGCTCCAATGAGATTAAAAATACTGGTCACTATTTCGTCATGTGACAACCGAACTCGAGTTGGAAAGCCCTAAACAACAATTTCTGCGGTTGACTCTTAAGATCAAAGTATTTTTTCAACGGCAGGCTGCTCAAGAGTCTGTAATCGAGCGTCAATATGACTAAAACGCTCTGACTTAGATCTAGTGACCTCATTTAGCCCAGAACCTAGTCCTTTTAACCCAGTGCGTGAACATGAACTTGTACATCCGGGACATCTCGGCTTCACTATCCAAATTATTGAAACGTAACATTTTCTCCGAGACTGTTATTGGCCGTGGATGTTGTTGCGGCACTAAGGACGCGCACGCCCTCGAAACTGCTGCTGCCTGCAGATGTTGTTGCGGTAAAGTCAGCTCGCTCGAAAACGATAAAAGCGGTGTTTGGAGGTCGGACGGCATACCACTGGCCATATTGTAGGCCGGTTCAATAGCGACGATAAGCAGCACCCCCAAGCTGACTTTGACCTCAGATACGCTCGAGCGCAACCCGGATGGTATGTCTTGTTACACGAGTTGCAAGTTGAAAAGTTTTTTTTGATAATACAATTGCATTTGGCGCACTTGGGTATTTAGTAACTAAAATCTAAACTTCCTTAAAGCTACTAATATTAATAAAAATATTGATAAAAATCGCTTTTATGCACTCAAAGTACGAGTTTACATACTCAAAAATTATAAATTAAATGTACATATTTACAAATTTAAAAGTGCGAGTTTAAAACTGCAAGTTTTAAATTGCCGCCATGCAACAGCTGGTAAGGTAGATCGCATGGTCAGCCATACTTAAAAATGCGAAAAACCCTATTTTCGGCCATTTTTGGACCTTGTATGCATTATATTAATACGTAAACAATGCGTAAGCAATACATAAGTAATAGATAAATAATAATATATAAGTAAAAATACATGAGTAATACAAATTAATAATTATGATCCCCTAATCATATATGTACCTTTCTGTAAGCTGGATTTCAGGAAAAACACGTTTGCTGCGGAAGACCCCAGAATTTGGAATGAGATGCCTCAGGCAATTAGAATGGCACCTAACCTTCGGTCATTTAAGAGAATGGTTTGCCAACATCTACTTCTCTCCGAGAACTACAGTTGATGAGACACGAATATACGGATGAACATTTAATCTTGTCTAAGGTGTTTCCCATGGTTTTTCCTTAGACCGAAACAGGGTACCATGGTCGTACAATACTTGTCTTGATGAAAATAAGAAGATCACTTTTCATATTGTTCGTGTTATTTTTAGTTTAAACGGAATTATTTTTTTCTTTTTTTTTATTTAAATTTTTGTAATCTGCACATACAACTGCACTACCAAATTGTCAAATACTATATATTTCTTGTTAAGTCCGCGCTTAAGCGGATATTTCTTAGAGCGTTAATAAATGATACTACAAATAAACAAACAAACAAATGTCAAGAAAATCACAAATAATACGCACTTTTATACAAAAAGTGGGGTGTTTTCATAGCGTTCTGACTGATTTGGTACTCAAAAACACATCAGCCGTATCGTATATGTATTAAATTTTCACAACTTATGTGCAAAAGTAATATGTCTGTTTATTTAAGAGTCAGTAAAGACCCTACCAATTATTTAAGGCCCATAAAAGGTCAAAAAATGTCCGAAAATGCTTTTTCGCATTTTTGAGTACGGCCCACCAATCCAAAAAATCTCAAACATTTTAGTACAAAGAAAACAGTAATATATACTATTCGCCGGTATAGTTAGTCCTATAGACATAAAATAAATTAAAAAAATGAATTTTAATTATTTTTTATTTTTTTAGGTTAGGTATTGAATGCACCCGAAGCTAAAAAAGAATTAGGCGTAAAATACTGTTCATAAGCTATTCTCTCCTTTTTTTTTTAGAATTTTTTATATCAAGGAACCAGAGAAAAACAATACAGTCCGAAAAATGCGATTTTTGGGCCTTACTGGTATAAGGAGGGGAGATGTGTCTCCGAAAAAAATTGTAGAAAATTCTTTTTTTGTATATTTATATGAAATCACTATCATTTTTCACTTTCATTAACAGTGGCATTTTACCTATCTTAATGTGGGGTACCCTTTATTCGTTTGGAATTTGCTAATTCCCTATCCGCAATATTAGGATAATGATGAATAATATCCGAAATTAGTTTATAAAATTAGAGAGAGCTAACAGATATGAAAAATAACTCGGATTTTATACTTATAAAATTTATTGAGCTGTAAAAGGCTGAAGTTTTATTTAATATTAAATAAGAATTTCGTATTTAATATTATGGTTTACTACCTTATGATTCACTAAAAAATTACTAGACATTATAATATATACATAATGAATTATACATAATTATATTTTATGATTCAGGTCTAGAAGCAACGTAATTAATCAAGGTTTTGAATTGCATTCTTCCGTAAACGAAATTGGTTACCGCTATTCCAATGATGGTGACAAGCGTCTATTTTGGTCCTTACCGAATACTTTTACTGGTAATAAAGTTAAAAGTTATGGTGGCAATTTATCTTTTACTCAGCGAATTATAGCTCAATCTGGATCTATTTGTAATAAAGATCAAGATGTTATATTGTCTGGGAGTGCGATAACGCTTTACTGGACTAATTCTGATAATATTACTCCAGAATCAATATTGGTATGAATTATTTATGAATCATTATAATTATGTGTTTACAGGTAAGTTTTATGATATATTTTATTTCTAGAATTTATCAATTCCATTAAAGGAATCAAAATGGAGACATATTTCTTCAACTGGCCTACGAGTTGCAACTAGAACGGACTTGATGACAGTACTGGCGAATATTGACGCAATTCTGATAAGAGCAACTTACTGTAATGACATGATAGCAACGTACATAAGTGATGTTAGTCTGGATACTGCTGAAGAAATACTAGGCGGTAATGTGCGCGCAACAGAAATTGAGATTTGTAAGTGCCCACTTGGGTACACTGGAACATCCTGCGAAACTTGTGCCCCAGGATATTATCGCAATTTTAATGATCGCTCAGTTAGTATATTTGGATCATGCAGTTCTTGCCCATGCAATAACAATGAACAAAGTTGTGAACTAGATTATACGGGCCATGTTAGATGCAATTGTCATTCACGATATACTGGCCAATATTGTCAAGACATAGGTAAGAACATTACAGCCAATGACTTATGACAAATGATACTTTAGATATGTTTAAAATTCAATTCAAATCATGTACGTAATTTGAAATAAAAGTATTTATTAAGATTTAAATACGTTATTTGAAAATTTTGCAGTGGATTACCAGCAATCATCTTCAACTACTTCATCAACAGCCACTCATTCATCTTCCATTGCTGTTACGATCAAAGAACCTAAAATACGAATAGTAAAGATTGGGGATAGTATTCAATACCATTGTTTAGCAAAATCTTCATACAATGTAAGTATTTCTTCTTGTTTGAATAATAACATCAATATGAATCAAGTATTTTTTCAAAGTAACAAAGGAGCTATAGAAGAATAAGAGTACAAGTACTCTGTAATGAATCTTAAGAATACTTACTTACCTCAAATAGTTTAGAAGTTAAAAAGTTTATTATTTACAATCTGAAAATTTATTATATAAGGATGAAATTTTCTGATTTTGTTATCTAGCCGCACATACTAATTAATAATACAGCTGTATTATTACTAATTAATTAATTACTAATTAATTAATTAATTAATTACTAATTAATTAATACAGCCTGTCAGCTTATATATTTTTTTAACATGCTAAAGTCAGAATGTTATACATTTAGAACGTGTAACTGATAAAATGAGAAGAAATGAAGACTTTGCTTCACTGACGCTTAATATGTTGCTGTCAACTAAATACCGATTGCTACAATGCACTTACACTCTAAACCTCAAAGTGTAAAATCTGACGTTAGAAAGTGTAAAATTCCAAATTTACACTTTCTAACGTTCGATTTTGGAATTTGAGTCGGAATTATACTATACTATATCCATAATATACTATTGCTCATACTATAGTATGATTATTTATTATCTTGTTTATTATCTTATTATTATTGTTTATTATTTTATGGAAACAAAAATAATTTTATGTAAATACTAAATACTATTGCTTTCACATTATTACAACAATATGAAAACAAGTTATGTGAATGAAATATATCAATAAGTTGACATTTTTCTCAAGAATTAAAATGCAATTGATGCTAGTGGCTCTAACTGTGTAATAATCTAAAAAGACCCGAATAGCTCTCAAATCATTTGTCTACATTAACTCATATAATTAGGAAGTACTTTTACGATCGAAATCTAAATAACCTCAGAATAATTGAAATTATTCCTAGAAGTGGCTTTACTAACAGTGTAACGGGCTTATTTAACTCGGCTGCTTATATTTTCCGTGTCAAGTCAAAGCGGAATTGCCGATGAACGGCGCAGCAAAAATCCTCGTCAATGAGCACTGGTTTGTGCCGACCCTCGGCGACACTGCTCGCGATCCGACGGCCGCTGTGCCTGTGCATAACGCGCGGCTTCTTCGCCACGTCTCTCTCAAGAGCGTGCTCTCCCGGCCGTCCAGGTATATGTGCGCCGTCAGTTATACGGAGCGCCAGCGGCGGCGGCGGGGTTCGACTCGCCGACACACTGGGCGAAAGTCTCGCGCGGAAGGGAATACGGACCAGGCCCGTCAAAATATCGAAAGAAGAAATACCGACTTAACAATAAAACAACGAGTTTATTTGCCTTCGCGGCTGGATTCTCATACACGATTCGAACTATAATGAATGATAAACGGATAATTAACGGGTGGTGCGCCCGCGCTCGCTACGGTGTTGCGGTACACGTGCACGCAATAGCACGTGCACCAGCTAACTCTATCTGCCGGCCCGGGCTGAGAGTATCGGCGCTCGGTCGAAACTCGCGCGCGCCTCACCTGGTCTCGTTCACTATATGCCGACGGAAGATCGGCGTCCGACGGGTTCGCTCACGGATGCACGCGCGCAGACAGTGCCTGGCCAGGATTTACCCTGTACTGTCGCTGTCCCGAACTGATGCTCTCCGTCGCTGCAGAAGGGGTCGGTGTGCAGGGCGACGAGCGGCCGTTCTCCTATTTCGCTCGCTCTCTCTCTCTCACTCTCTCTAACAGAGTCAGCCCGTGCTGCACTCCTGCCTTGATGAATCTCTCTCTTTCTCCACGTCACCTCTCACTCACTGCACCGATCTCTCTCCTTCCGTCTCTCTCTCACTCGAACACGCGCGAAAGGGTTTCACTCTCTCTCAATGTGCGCTCGGCAGGAACGTCGTCGAAAAACTAACACGGAAAGCTCGCCTGCTAGCATATATCAGCAGCCGCGGCCTTCGCCAAGGTTGCTAATATTTACGTCCGCGCGCTTGTTTACCTGCTTCGAACTCCTATCTCGCGTGCTGGGAGAATATTATTTGCGCGTGAAATATTCTTCCGCGGCTGCCGTTACACCCCCCGTCCAAAAGCGAGCTATCCCGGGGGAGAACTCGCTCTATTCTACTTGATCTTACGGCAGCGCGCGATGACCCGTACCTGCAAATGGGTGAGGAAGATCAAATAAACAGAAAGACAGATATATAGCAAAATATTACGGGACTAACCCCTCTCTTTATTATGCCCGAAGAGGGGGTACACCCGTGGTGGCGGGATCAAGGATTCCGCCTACTGGCGATTCTTAAACCACGGCCGCTTGAAGTTGTGGTTCGCGGCGTTAGGACACTTTCAGTCCGTGGACACTCCGGGTTGGTCGCAGTAGTAGCACCGGCGCTGCGATGGTCGCATCGGTGCGCGGGAGTCCTCCCGGTATGTTGCGGGCGGCCGGTCGTAGTTGCCCGGACCGTCTTGAATCTTGGTTCGGAAACTTCAAAGAAATGTTCTCACGTGATCTATTAATTTCGGTGTTGTGACGTTTTAACGTATGGATAATATCTTCATAAATGTTCAAATCGATAGTTCACATCTATGCTAAGGATAATATAATGTTTTCTGTAGATTTGCCACCCAATAATACACTTTTTTAAAACGAGTCACTCTTCTATGTAATCTTCCTTCAAATGTTGTAGATTATTTTAGAAATAAAGCACACATATTTGCAAGGCGTTTGCATTTTTTCGTTTGTCCAAGAAGAATATTTTACGCTTTTAAATTTACAAAAAATAGCTATTTTTTTAAAGGTATAAATAAAAAAATTTTTGAAATTTATAAATTGGAGTACGATTTTTCAACGATTTTTATTTCAGTTTTGAAAGCAGGCACACCATTGTGGATGGTTTTTTCTGAAAAAATATAATGTCAGGATGGTCTGAATAATTTTTGGTACTGTTTGGAGGATAGCAATTTTTTTATAGACTAATAAGTGGAAAAATCTTGGTGAAGTACACACGAGACTCTCTTGATTTTGACCATTCAAGACTAGTTGAACTATCATGATCGCCACTTTTGATCTTGATAAAAATGAAGTGCAATTTCAAGAGAATTTTGTTTAATAATTCTATGTATTTCAACGTTAACTAGGTTTACTTACATGAAGAGAGGTGTAATTGAATAGATGAGGTTAGGAGAGAGAAGAGAGAGGACGAAAAAGTGAGCCGGCGAGATATAGAGAAAAAGACGGGGAGGAAGTAAGAATAGATTATATAGAAACAAACGTCTATACTTACCCTATTTTATACTTTCGTAAAAAGTTTTATATTAAAAATATTATTTTTATTTTTCATTTAAAAAAAATTTTTATACTTTTGAAAAAATCTTTTAAGTGCGATTTGACAACTTTTTAAAGGTAAAAGTAAAAAAAAGCATTTCAAAAGTTTTTAATAATATTATTAACAAAACACTATTTTTCATTCATAAAAACATTATTTCAATTTATAAAGAGGTAGTATTGAATAGATGAGATTATGAAAGAGAAGAGATTAGGTAAAGAACAATAATGATTAATTTCGAATGCGGTGTATTACAATATTAATATTAATACACGTAAAAAATTTTACTTTATTTGTAGAATGTTCTTCTTAATGATGAGTTTAAAGAAATTAGAAAAAATTTGAACATTTGGGTTTTATTTGTACAATTAAAATTGGAAAATTTCTTAAATGGGCCCAAAGTTACTTGTTATATATTTCCATAGTTATGGAAAGGGAAAAGCTGTCGATGAAATCTACTTGGTCCGAACCGCAGGTTTTTTGTTTAGATTTCCTCACCCAACAATTACGTAATCTATGTGTCCGACGTATCTCATAACGGAGTCCAGGTGGTGCGCTATGTAGTTTTTTCCCTCTACGTGATGGTATGCATCGAATGCGTGTTCTAAAAATAAAAAAATTGAAGCGCACCATCTAGACTCCGTCATCGGCTACAGCAAACACCTAAACTACGTATTTGATGTGTTTCAACACCTAGAGGCAAAAAACTACGGAGCGTACCACCTACACTCCGTCATCGGCTACTGCGAACACCTAGTTGTATTATACTATAAATAGTCGTGAAAACTTACAACAGTAGTTTTTACACTAAGAGCGTAAAGAACGTTAATTATTGTACTGTCATCCTAAAAGTGACAAATTATGCAACCTAGATGCAAACAATATTTTTCTATCCAAACGTTAACAGAATCAAAACTTGTGCGTTCTTGTACTGGTGCAATAATATGCAGGAAATCGTATTTTGCGCTTGCAAAATAAAGTCCAAAACGAGATTAGGTTTATTTTTAACAAATTAAATTTAAAAAACGAAGTTGAAGTTAACAGCTAGATCTATCAGCGAGAACGAATTTTGCAGTGATTCTCAACCCAGAAATATTATAAAGCTTAATCAATGACTGCGATGATCCTAACGTAAGTTTTCAACTACTAGACCGAGAAAAAGAGTATTAGGGACCAAAGTCCAGTATTAAAATAATTTCTATAAATTATTTATTTACAATAGCTTACTTGCACATTTAAACATGCTTCTCACGTGTTTTCAAGGATTTATCCTCTCGAACGGAAAAACTAAGGGTGTTCATGCGGTTTCTCGGTGCCGTGATACGCGTCGATTATAAATGGAGTATTAGAATAGGATTTTTCACTAATTTACCCTGTATTCGCCACAAAGTTCTATTGGTTGATTTAGTAATGGGTAAACCGTCAATACTGATATGAATGAGAATATATTTCTCAATTTTTTGGTAAGATAAAATATCTTCCAAAGCCTTTTTTAAACCACAATGGAAATTCTCTCCTGGTAAACAAGGAGTAACTACAGTTTTGCGCGGGATATTTAAAAGTTTTTGATCATTTTTTGGGAGATTGGAATGGGCAGAATTACTTAACACAAGCAAAAGTTTCGACAGATGATCAAGTTTAACAGACCCACATTCTCTATACCATTCACGCAATGCTTCATCAAGATCCACATTCTCTTCTTCCACACTCATATCACTGTCATCATCGCAATCGACGTTATCATCATCATCATCTAAAAATATGTCATCAGAATCCGAACTTTCTTGTAGGTTTTCTGCTTTATTATTTGGTAAATCTTCAACGCTTAAAGTTAACAAAAAGCTTTCAAACTCATTACTGAAACATTCAATTTAATCAACTTTGTCATCTTGCCGATAATGTTTGGTTCTGAACTATGAAAATCACATTGTAAACTATTTTTATCATCATTATGAAATTGTTGATTAATGTTTTCGGTACACTGAGTATTTGTCGAACCCAACCCAACCCAACCCAACTCGGTATTACTACTTCATCTGAATCTAGTTTTCTAAATACGAAATCATTGTGTTTATGATCATCTAGTTTCTGTAATTCTTGATTTAATTCTTTCACATCATCTTCAAATTCTTTAGCAAGTCGTCTATAATGCTGTCGCTTCGACAATTCAGAAAATTGTTTTCGCCACATCTAAGAAATATTATTTGGGATTAAAAAAAAAAACAAAATAAAGAAAAAATGAAAAATAAAATAAAACAGAAGAAAGGAATGGGACGTGTATTGAGTATGGCTCAGCTAGTATGCTTAGGTCACATTCTGTTCAATATCAAAACTATTTATCCACAGCTGTTGCTGAACTTGTTATACGGCAAATTTAATAGTTAAAGTAGTCGCAGAAAAAGAGATCGCAGACCTAGATAACATTTATGTAACGGGCTGCACCCCCAAGGAACATATGGAAAATTTGGAAATGAAAATTTATGCAAAAAAAACTAGAAGTCTTACGTTTTACGATTGATAAAAACGGATTGCATAAATCTATTACAAAAGTCAACGCGATGGTGAACGCACCCAAACCAACAAATTTCAAAGACTTAGAATCGTATCTTGGCCTGGTAATATTCTATGCAATATTTATAGAAAATTGGCTAAAAAATGAACTAATATCATTGCAAATTCTCGTGCATTTTGATCCCATCGAGTAGATCGTCTTGGCTTGTGACGCGCCGAAATATGGACTCACAGCCATCCTTTCACGCAGGTATAAAAACAATATGGAAAAACCGATGCATATGCATCTAAACAAAGAAGCAATGGCTATCGTGTTCGGACTCAAACGCTTCAGAGACTTTGTTTTCGGCAAAGAAATAATACTACGAACAGACAACCAGCCTCTATCGTTTATGTTAGGACCACGAAAAGCTACCCCAGAAACCGCCGAAAATAGACTTATAAGATGGACATATTATATTTCAGTGTTTAGTTATAAAATCTAACACATCAGTTCAAAAAACAATATAAATTGCGACGCATTATAAGAACTGCCACTTGAAGACGAAGTTGAATTATCTGATTTAGGAACAGAATTTTCAAACATGTATTTCTTCGAAGAATGTATAAAAACATTCGATAATAAAATGCTAGATGCAGAAAGTGCGAAGGACCAAGCGATTAGGAAAGTTATTAAATATACAACAGGATAATGGTCAAATTTAAAACAGCTTCCAGACGAAGTAAAACTATGTCACCGAAAAAGACTAGAATTGTCGGTCGATAAAAACTGCTTATTTTGTGGACTTCGACATCATTCCAAGTAACATACGGTCTTTAATTCTGAGAAATTTACATTCATCCTACTTAGGAATTGTGAAAGTAAGAATGTTTGCACGCTCTTATATGCTGTGACCGGGAATGGATAATGACATTGATTTCATAGTAAACAGCTGTAAAATTTGCTTAACGGAAAGAAAAAAATCGCGTTAAACTCCTTTAACCACATACACCTGGCCGGACCACGAATGTAACCGCATACACTCCGATTTCCTAGAACTATTTTGTAATGTATATCTGATAGTATTAGACGCCCCCTCAAAGGGGCTAGAAGTGATTAATTTCATAAACAACACTAAATAGTTTAGAGTAATTCCGGAATTTGAAGCCTTATTCGCACGGTACGGTCTACCTCTTCCTGCTATCACTGATGCCAGTCCGCAATTCAGAAGAAAATTTTAACAGTTTCTCAAAAACAATAGTGTCAATCATAGCTACTCATCGCCGTATCATCCGGCGACAAACGGTGCGGCCGGAAACTTTGTAGGTAGCTTAAAAGATAAAGTATAAAAAATCGTGTAAGGGGGTATTACACCCTTAGTGTAAAGGAGTAGTTCCAATAGAGCATTTTTGTTTCAAATTTGCTGTATTACCACTGCGTGCGTGTAAAACTGATAGCAAAAGGAAAATTTTTTCTAACGTGCTCAAATAATAACACGAGGCCTTGGTATTGACGTACGAACCAGGCAACGCAGCAACGTCGAGCGATTTTCCACATCACTCAACTATAACACCGATGGTCATTTTCCTTTAGGAGCAATATATTTGAAACCGATGAAAAGGCAAATTTATATGCACGCATTTGATATTTTATACTAGTGACGAAGACAACACAACAGCAGAAATGTAAATGATTTTGATTCTATCATTCAGGTTTCATGTAAACGTGAAATAACCTTCTCACATTCTGTTTTACTGCCTTATTCCAAGTAACTCTAAATTTATTCGATACTAGAGTTCTACTCTATCCAGAGAGGTAAGCAGACGTATTTATACTTTTTCATGAAGTAAACACTATGCTAATACTGTTTACTTTTTTGAAGTGATAACTTTTTATGGGAGGGTGACTTCGTGAACATGTCGCTACTTGGGCTCTACATCGGTCAAATTTTCAGACCAAAAATTCAGTCACCTATCCCCACTCCAGCACCCCATCAGCAGCGCTGTTACTTTGTCATTGAATTGTTTACTCTGTGAAAAAAAATCAGAACTTGCTGTAGGTAATACAGAAATCACATCGATGTGACGTTCACTCCAGAACAATATTTGTCTCAAGATTCGCCCAATGTACACAGTATAGCCCGACTGAAGTGCATTCGACCACATAAGGGAGAATTCAAGGAGGACATTAATTTCTACTCTGCAAAATAATTATTGTCAAAACCTAATTTTTATCAACTGAGCAGACGATTTATCCCGATTTATCCCGATTTTTCATCAATTTTATCTCTTTAAAAAATAACTTTTAACTTACTGCAAATCGAGATTGTGTAAGAAGCTTTGTACTTCAATAATCAATATGTCTAATAGCTCGAATGAGATTTTTAATATTACAAATAAAAAAAATAAAAATTATGAAAAAACTGATCAACAATAGTAACTTGATCAAGAATATGGAATTAGTACGGAAGTCCCTACTCAACTGATACGAATATTGTAATTATTTCTTTTCAACAGAATGGCTTAAAAAAGAAATTTATTAACAACCAATTTTTTTATAAAACAAACAATTTCTTATTTCTTAAGAAAAATTAATTAATTGAAAATATTAATAATTACTTCTACTATTTTGTAATTACTACTACTCTTTAGTAATTACTATTAATTACTAAAAATATTAATAATTAAAAAGAAAAATTAATTAATCATTAATTATGCCAACAAAAGCAGAATCAATTAGAAAAATTAGTGTTTTGAGTAAATAGTGTAAACAACTATAACATCTATATTTACATTTTTATCAATTTGTATAAAATATAGAACACAAAATAAATTTGTCGTAATATAGAAGAATTATAGAAAAATTTGCTTCGCAATCGCTACCTAAAATTTAAGAAAAATACATTTCTTTTCATTCTTTTTTCTTTGAAAAAAAGGAGATAGAAAGTTTGACTCATTAATTCATTCTTAAAAGAAGGTACTTTTTATTAAAATCTATTAACAATAAAAAAAAATAAATGAATAAATATTACAAAAAGATTTAATAGAAGTAATCTTGGAACATTTGAAGCAAGTTGCCCCTTTTAAAATTGAGTAATCATATGAAATATAATTAAAATTAGAAGAAAAGAAAGATATTGTATGTGCAATACATAAATCAAAGGATTAAGTCAAACTAATATGTTTACAATTAATGTTGAATAGAAATCCATGATACACACACGATGA
>JAWWEQ010016449.1:0-34285 GCA_035583055.1 Torymus tubicola
GGAAGCTGCCATTAAACAAATTTTCAGCAATTTTAATTTTTTCAGCGGATTGGTTCACGTGAAACGTCCCATATATAAATATATATATATATATAGCAACCTTTGAACTTTATTTTTCAGTGAACGCGCAGTTCGTTAAAAGTTACAAGCACTTATATAATCTGCGTTCATTAAAAATCGAGTTTCATCCATGTTCGTACGAAAAAAAAAACAAAAAATAACTCGCCCTCTATAACGAAATTCCTCCGACAAGTGTATACACTCGACAACACTATGAAAGCTCTCTCTTTTTTTTCGATGATAAAAAAAAAAAGGTATATACGAGTGTACTCAATCTTTTGTAGGCAAAATCACTCGGGATGGTAAATCCGGCCTCCCAGTGGCTGTACATCGTAAACGACGCGGCGGGTAACCAAGAGAAGATTGACCGACTGGCTCAGCTTCTATCCGAGGGTGAAAACATTGCGTTTGTTCATAACGCTACGAATTTCAATCATAAGTGTCAGGTGATTAATTTCAAAATTGGAGTAGCCAATAAATTTACTTATTTTTTAATGTGATTAGAGGTTCGGAATTATTATATGTCAATTATATGCTATAAGCAAAGGGTTTTCTTTTTTAAGATTTTTAGGTCTTCAATCTTAGTCATCAAAAATACGGCTACTAAAAACATAGTTTACGCGTGCGCGGAGTTCATAGTTTATATATAAAGAAAATTAATAGAACACGACGCATCTTCTATAAAAATTATGTTTATTATAGTATCAGTTTGAAACAATATTATAATTCAACTTTTAATACATATTATACTAAAGATTTAAGGATTAATAAAGCTTAAAAACTAATAAAACATTGATTAATAATTGCCCTTAAGATATATAAGATAATGTACGTAGAAAACCAAGTTTGCCGTCGTGTTATAGTATAGAAAATATGTCGTACAATTTTTAATAAGAGAAAATTTTCTCCGCGCATATATATATACAAAACACGATAAAAATGAAAAGAGAAAAGCGAGACTTTGGTTTCTTACCTAGGAGGATTTCAAAAGGATTAAACGAGTTTACAACCCGTAGCTCCTTAGTTTGCTTGTTTAAGTTCGCGGGGGCGGATGGCTATTGTTTCGGAGAAAATAATGATTGCAAGTATAGGGGTTGCAAGGTTTTATCTATACAGTATATATACGCTCGCGTTAATTTCACTGTTTGTCAGGCCAATTAACGAAGGAAAAGAAGGTTTCGTTTCGTAGTATACGTATATAAACGTTATAGAAATGTTCCAATACGTACTATTAGTTCGTAACTCTGACAATGGGAAAACGAGATTCAATTCATTACCCGATATACTCATTAGTATATATAGATCTTTATATACAAAAACTACATTTATATATTACAATTCTATGATATAATTCTATACATCCATCTTGACCTGCATTCATAATACTCTCGACATTGAACATAGTGTCGCACTACTATATGCGTCTTAAAATAAACACGGAAGGAATATCAATTACATTTTTTTTACACTATACATACACCGCGCGACATTTTTTTTGTCGCTGCGTAAGAAAAAAAAAAGAAACCCATTATAATACCGCAGGAGAATTATAAAAGACAAAAAAATAAAAGGACGAGCGTCGTTGTAACTCACGCAAAAGTGATCGGATACTCTTGATCCAGATGGGTTTAATGTGCCATGTCAAGGAGCTGGTACGAGCCTTGGCTATAAGTTTGGAAAATTCGCTGCTGAGCGAGCTCGAGCTTTACGATCACGTTACGGAGGAGGAGTTCGAAGTCGTCAGACTGTCAAAGGCCGAGCGTAGAAGCGAGATCATTAAAAGCGTGAAGGTAAGATTTTTAATGCCTATCATTTACATCTATCTATATAGCAGTTGTGTACATGCCCGCGCGCTCTCGTTTCGTTCTCGCTTCACTTCGTTTCTGAGGTTTCGTCGTTATATACATTGCCCATTCGTATTTTTTTATATGTAATCTTATAGAAAGACGCGATGCTGCTATTAAAAAACTTTATCATTATATTCTTAACCCCTTGACTGTAGAGCTAAAAAACAACCGCTTGTGTGTAAAAAATGTTGTAAAAAAGTTTTTGCCGCGGGTTTCTTGCTTATTGAACAAAAATCAGAGGGATTCTTGCATGTAGAATTTGCATAATCATGAAGTTAAAAACCGTACTAAATATTAACTTGCCAAACACTATTTATAATATTTCGCGCATGATATATATTTATATATACATCTATTAAAAATTCATATTTATTCATAAGAGCGTAATCTACGTGGCTTGAAATGGCTCAAAGGAGCAAAGTCTATCAATAAAACGTCAATCTCCGGCGCAAAGAACAAAGCCCGGGCAGGTGCTTCACTAGCAGAGATTACCCGTCTCGGTTTAAAGCGCGTCTCGCTTGCACATATATATAATATATATATAATATAGCAGGCGTAGAATAATAACGCAGCGTGCAATTCTCTCGAAGCCACGGCAAAGGCGCAAAAGGCTTTTATATCTTTGACACGTGCAGCTCTTAACTAGCTGTATAAACCTTATGCGGGTTTGGATAATAATATACCTCAGAGATATATAGATATAATGTTAGATTTTCTATTAAGGTATACATATAAAATATATATATAAAAAAAAATGTTAAATCTGTAACGAGAGCTATTGATGAAGTAGCCGATCAAACTGCAATCTCTATATATTATACGCAAACGTACGTCAAAATAGAGCCGCATTCAGAGCTATATACAAATTATCCCTTCAATTTCAATCAAGCCGATATCGCGGTCTCGTCCGATTCTTGAAGCGCTAATAATCACCGAAATAGCAAACCGCAGAATAGAAATGGTAATCGAGAGAAATTCAAATCATCGGTGTATTTATATATGTAATAACTATAAAAGATAAAAGAAAACCTTATGTGTATATATATATATAATGTGAAAAAAGGAATATCCACTTTATCCGTGTATATATATATACTATTTTAAATTAATATAGCAAACTGACTGATTTAACTTAAAGTATTTCGCTCGAGGGTAAATATATTTTCTTTCTGCGCCTTTTGTTTAAAAAGTATAACTTTCTATTATGAGAAAAAGTTCTTTGTAACTAAATAAAAACCTGGCAAAAAGATTTTTCCTCGTCTCTTCGTGCAACTATTCAAGTAAAAGGAGCGACTTCTTTTAAACGCACCACTAACTTTGACAGTCAGAAGGATGAATTTTTCATCAAGCAAATGTTTGTGTGTGTGTGTGTATACACTATATATATATTCTTTTGAACGTATATAAAACTGTTCCACCTTTAAAGATTAACCTTTAAAGTTTTAGTGTATATATATATAAAGTTTTATATTTCTTTTGAACATTTTTAACCACATATTAACAAATATAAAAGTACAACTGTATATACTAACAGTATTTTTCTTTCTTTAAAATGCACTTGTCGAAATGTCTATACTGTTTCTTACTTTATATTTCTTATTTGTTAATGAATTAGAGTTCATTTAAACTATATAATAAAGAAACGAATTGACGTGCGTTTAAATGATAACCTTTGTGCTTTCGATAAACTAATTTATTTAGTCAAAAAGTTTTCAATACTATATTTTCTAAAACCAATAAGCGTTCGTTAAACTTTTATATCTTTTTACAATAAAAATGTTACATAAAAACTGCAAACGGATGAATTCTGGCAAAATACGTAAATGTTTTTATTTCCGATATAAGACTATTCTACGTTGAACTTATACTGTTAGAAAACTTCCTAGTCTATGGAAGTTTTCTTACAGTGTACATATAATAATAACAAATCAAAAAAATTCTTGCTCTCGCTGCGACAAAATTTAACTGCTATGCAAAGTATCGTGTTATTGTATTAATCGTGATTACTATGAAAATTGATTCCCTTTTTGAAAAAAAAATTCCTTTTCGTTAGTTACTACAAACATTTGTGAAAAAGGTAATTCCCATATCCCACAAATTAAAAAATTTTCCAGCGCGAGCTCACACGTACCCGCACCGACCACATAGGCGAAGGTTGCAGCGAATGCATCGCTTGGCGGTTATCCTCTGCCATTACCTGGGGCGCCTCCTTCGATCGTTTCAACGAGTCGTACGCTAACCATCGTCGTCAGGAGCAAGAAACCAGGAACGACGATGATATCGACAGGCAGGCAGTGGACAACGCTGGTGGTAAATTGATCGTATCCGGTACCTGGAGCCCCGGGCCTGGGATTAATATGAGCGAGCCGTTGTTTCCACATGTTAGCCATGGGTTCCGGGGGAAGTTGTTGCCGGTGTCGACGTATCATGTAAGTGTAGTCGTTTCCCGGGTATATTGTTAAATATATAATATATTGGAAAAAAGGTGATTTAATTTTAGTTTTTTGTCTTCTTCAGTATTATTTATTCTAGTATGTTGAAATTTTTCTTAATTAATTGGGAAAGGAAAAAGTCACTCTATAGGATAAAATTAGAATAGGTTGAAATGAAAATAGTTTAATTATATAGTAACACCGTTTACTAACGTGTATATATACGTCATTGCGATTTTCACTTGCGTATGTACGCTTCGAAAAAGAACGATTATATGAAATAACGATCGCCAACGTAATTCTCATCAACCCTTTTTCAATCACTGCCTCATTCAACCAGTCTTCCACTACACTGATCTATACGAACAAAAAAAAATCACACCTCGTATATGAAAAAAAAATCCCATTTTCACAACGTGCCGATAAAAAAACAACAACGACGTATACGTAAATTTTGCGACCACGAAGCGAGACCAAATATACATATTCGAACCGCATTTGCATTATTGCAGAATCCACCGTGGCAGATAATCAAGTATTCAAGCGGGGGTGAGCGCGAGTACAGCGGATTGATTTTCGACATTCTGAACCACCTGAGTCGGAAATTGAATTTCACGTACACGGTGCAGCTGGCCCGTGGCCTCGAGGTAAAACCAACGCCGATGTCGTCGTGGATACGTGATAACTCGTCGTCCACCTTGTCGAAGGTAGGTTTGGTTTTTTAAATTGAAATCCATGTGATTGCGTTGTTCTCATATAGGTTTAGAGATTTTTGGGAGGACAGCTGTGGTTGACGTTTGGATTTTAGGAACGGGGGTAGAGGCAAGATTAATTTGTTTTGTTCAGTGATGTGTTATTGCAGTGGGTGTCGAAATGTATATAGTATATGCATTAACAACTATAGAATTTTCAATTGATGCGGTTTTAATATGGAAATATGTGCCATGCATGATATTGCATATTAAAGAGATTTTATAACGTCAACTGGACGATTTTATAATATGAATTTTGAATAAATTGAAAAAAAAAATTAAGCTTCTTGCATGATATATAAAACAACGAGTATATATCACCCCCCCCCCCCCAAAAATCATATGCACTAACACAAAAAAATGCTCATATCATACCTTAAATTCATTATATAGAACCTGGACGGAGCAGCGATATCAGTAGCGCAACGTGCACCGCCGGAGGTGATCGAGCTCGTGCGTACGCGGAAGGTCTTCCTAGCGGCGTCGGCCTTCACCGTCACCGAGAACACACGTGGTGTTAACTTCACAGCTGCAATAGCTACGCAAACCTACGCATTGCTGTCGGCTAAGCCTGCCTCGTTGTCACGAGCGTTACTGTTCATGGCGCCGTTTACGTCCGAGGTGAATTATATTATATTAATCGATGCCGCAGGAATATATTGCAGGGTAATGGGGTTGCTTTGTGGTCGGTCGCATGTTCAATAGTATGTGAATGATAATTCTTTTCTTTTTCTTTTTGACTTTCTTTTATACTACAGGTTTCGGATTTTCATTTTATTTTTCAATTATACGTGGATGTATACGATTTGGTAATTCTTATATAATTCATTGTAAAAAGAGAGATGTTTATTTGAGTATTAAGGGAATAAATGCATAAATAAAGTTCAAAACAATTAAATTATTTTATGTACAAAGAATGTGCAATTACCTCTGATGTTTTTCGTAAATTTAAGTCCAGGAATTTACTTTAGTAGAGATAAAGGGGGAAAAAACAGATCACTTCGAGTCAGACAATTTCTCGCCAAGATAAATAGTTGGAAAAGTTCGTAAGTAGCCTTTTACTACGTGACACCCTGGAAAAGTTTTATAACGTTACAAGAATTCTGAAATTTTCTTTTTCTTTTGTTTTAAAATTGAATTAAAGTCGAATCAAAAAGGTTGAAATGAAAGCCGCGCGATCGTTGGTAATTCAATCGTACTTTTGTAATTATCGCGTGGACGCGGGAAGTTAAGTGCTCGATTCATTGTACTTATTGTTATACTGGTTTAATAGCATTTATCAAGCTATTAAGTGTTTTCCGATAATATACTGTTATATATTGCGCACTTATTGATTCATCCGAAGAGACTTTTATATATACAATTCACTAAATAGGACCATGACCCTTAATAGGATCGTTCCACATTTATTTACTTATTTATATTTAAATATATACAAATATTCTGAATGGAAGGTTTATACCAATTAAAAGTTAAACTTTTGAAATTTCGTAATATGCTAAAGCGACGGGCTTAAAACTTTATACCTAGCTTAATTACAGATTTACAATTTAATTATCCACTTGTCATATGTGAATATTTGCCTATATTACAAAAGTTCATTATGAAATTTTAACTCCAAACTTTATTATTACTAATATATAGTACAGAAACCTTCTCTCTTTTCCATATACAAATGCAATATTCATTCATCCAAAGACATGGGCCTGCTTGACATCAACGATGATCTTGATCGGTCCTGTGCTTTATCTCACGGTAAAACTAAGCCCACGACCGCCAGGCGAGTACGACGCCGGAGTGGCTGGACTCTCGACTACCTGGCAGTGCTCCTGGTATGTTTACGGAGCGCTACTTCAGCAAGGTAAACGTCTCCTCCTTTTTGCCTATATATGTATTTTTGGTAAAAGTTTAATCTATTTGCTTAAACTTCCTTACGTTAGTGAAATATATAGACAATTATTATCCATGTACACTGTATATATACTTTTGTAAAGGAAATTACGCTCTGTTGACTTTATTGCTCAGCTTGATGCTTTTTTATTACGCGCTCGTAAATCTTCGTATACACTTTTATATTGCGCGTACAGTCGAGGTATACCGTTTAGTGTACCATAAATCGTACGCGGGTAGCATCGCGCTTATAATTGATTAATAACGCGTCGATTCGTTATAATTTAATTGTGTTCAATTAATTATGAACTCTTCGATAATCTGGTATATAGTAATTTCTTTACAATTATAAAAACAATGTACAGAGGATATACATTAAATCAATTATATATATAAATCTCTGTAATTTACAATAATTTGCATATAAATAACAACAAAAGTATAAAAAAATCCACGAACGCGACGACGTGCCAACAGGTGGCATGTGTCTACCAAAGGCGGATAGCGCGCGGTTGGTGGTAGGCACCTGGTGGTTGGTGGTAATGGTCGTCGTGGCTACGTACTCGGGCAACCTCATCGCCTTCCTCACCTTTCCACGTGTCGACGCGCCGGTCGACAGCGTTGACGATCTTCTAGCTCGCGATGCCGAGTTCACCTGGGCTTTTCCTAATGGCAGTGCACTCGAATGGTATCTACGGGCAGCTGCTAATGACGATGATAAGGTTGAGATTGTTCTTTTTTTCAAATGTTAAATATATATATATATAGTATCTTTCGATAATAGAATAACCAACGTTCGTTACGCATGACAGTACAAGCAGCTGTTGGATGGTGCGGAACGTCAAGACCCGACGATGGCGCGACAGGTACTAGAGCGAGTCAAGTCAGGACATCACGTGCTCATCGACTGGCGCATCTCTGTGGCCTTCCTCATGCGGTCGGACCTTATCGAGACCGGTGATTGTCACTTTCACGTGAGCGCCGACGACTTTATGCATGAGGACATGGCCATGATGATCGTTGGGGATAGTCCCTATCTGGCTCTCATTAACGACGCGTACGTTTATATATATATATATATATATACGTTATTTCGCTTTTAACTGATTGTATGGTGAGATATACAAATTTCGTTTTGTATTCGGATGTAATTATTGTCATTTTGTAGGAAAGTATATGTGTATAAGGATGTGATCGTTTGATTTGATTGTAATTGTGGTTTTGGTGAGGATGTGGGGTTTGATTGATTGCTTAATGTTTATGGTATAAGATATTGTATAGCTCATTATAGTTATATTTTATAATGGGCCACATGTACTTTTTTATGTGGAAACACATGTGATCGGTAAATTATTGAAAAACGTATAATAACATATTATATAATATCTCTTGTGTTTCAGTCCATAATTCTAATTAAAATTGATTTAATTCTTGAATATATTTATTCTTTGAAAATATAAAACAATCTTGTCGATTCTCATATAGGATTAAGCGAATGCACGAATCGGGTCTGATCAAGAAATGGACGGTAGAAAAGATGCCGATGAAGGACAAGTGCTGGGAAGGAATGAAGATGAGCCAGGAAGCCACCAATCACAAAGTTGACATGGGCGATATGCAGGGTATATTCTTCCTTCTCGCCATCGGTATATAGACAATTCCTGCGTTTAGCCGTTTTGCGCAATAACATCATCATCAATCTACACTGCTCACCGAAAAAATCTTTTTCTTGCAGGATTTTCGATCGCAGCTGTTGTCATAATCGCTGAGTTTTTTTGGCATCGGCGAAAAGTCGCCAGGGAGAAGAAACTCGTGCGACCGTTTGTATCTTAATGAAGATCAGGTTTTGGTCGGTTTTTCGAATGAAATCAATCAACGTATAAATGGAAATTGTTTTTGTTATTTGTTTATATATATATATATGTATATAAAGGATTGTTGTATTGTGGTTTAAGGATATGGTATATATATCATTAAATGCTGCGTTGAATTTTTTTTATATTTTTATGAGTTTGTTTTGATTTAAGAGACGTCCTTGTTTTAAGATATACTGCAAGGACGTGCCCTGATTTTACACAATTGTTGTTAACTTTTGAAGATCATTTTTTATTCTACGTCGTCTGGTATAACTAACTACAAGTGTTATAAAGAATCATCATATTTATTAAAATTTTACAAAACAACAAACAATTTTTGTAGAGCCCAATCAAGATCAAAATAATATCTTTAAAATTTTCCATAAGACAAATTCAATTTATTTTTTCTTTTGTTTCATACTTTACAGTCTAGCCACTAACGCTGTATTAGACTTTGTAAAGATCTACGTTTCAACATTTTCTCTCTCTTAGCTTGTGAATTTTCTCTAATCGATTCTTATTAGGATTCTTATTCAACCTAAGCGATCTAAACGCAGACTTGAGAGATTAAGAATCATGTGAAAAAGGAATTGAATGAGAATAATGCATCCGTTCTCATCAAAGGCGAAAATAAATCTCACGATTAAATAAATATAAAATGCTAATTATAAAAAGTTTACCACAAAGTTCCTTTTAAAAGTTATTAAATTCGAATAATTCTAGAAAATTGGAAATCGAATGTAAATGATCACGCGAAAAATACGCGAATCTCAGTAAGTCCATAATTTTATAAGTGGATATCGACATCTCCTACTACAAAAAGAAACACGGCATTTTAAGTATCAAATTACACCATCAACCATTGCAAACCAGAGAATCAAAAAGCAATGAATAATTCTCATCGATTGCACTGCACTTTACCTCATCTCTCTCCTCTTCCACACCACCAAACCCTCTCATAGACAAACTCCAACGACCACTCGCATCACCATTTGTACACTTTACAATATATATATATACATACAACTTCTCTCGATCGGACAAAAGACCTCTTATATGCTCTCTCTCTCTCTCTCTCTCTCGCGTCCCAATTACATGATCCTCCATCCGCTTAAACAGTCAACTCTTATACGCGAGGTAAATCCAAACGAGTAAAAGAGTCAGGGGGGAGTAATAAAAAAAACGAGCGAACGGCGATTTACGGGTGGGAGAATCATTATATCCGTGATGCGCGAGTTACGCAACCCTATATATACCTGCGAGGGACTTTTACCTATACGTAACGAGAAAGAAGAAGAAGGAGACGGAGGAGGGGAGATATAAACAGGTGGAAGACAATAGCCGTAGTTGTCGCTATAATGCCACACGATATAATTGTCCGTATTGTAGGCGCACGAGCGCACGAGCAAAAGATTGTAAGAGAGTCGATTATTGATAGGTCGTTATGGTTTTTATAGAGAGGGGGAATTTTAGTCGTGGTGATGAAAGTTGATATCTCGGATGTGGGTTTCAAAGGGGGGGAAATGGGAAGTTTGCGCGTATACTTTTTTTCGATGCTACGTGGAACGGAAAATATGATTCGTGACGATCGATAGTGTTCGAGGTGGTAATGATTTTGATAGTCGTTGAACTTGCGTATATAACTGCGACGTCTTGATTAGAGGCTATGCTGTATTTGAGATTGATTATGACGAGGTGTATATTGAGTTGAATTTTGTAGATTAGGTCTTTAAAGTTTCGCAGAGTGCTTATTTCACTTATATTTTCAAATTGTCAGCTCTCTTTAATAACTCCATCTACGAGGATATACTTGATTAAGAAACAAAAGCCACGTTCATCGTTACATCTAACAATCCACGTTATACACACACACACACACATACACACGATGGCACTATATACAAGACAAACTCCGTAAACACAGGAATGACGCAACTTTTGTAATCTCCAAACATTTCTATAAAAGAAACTTCTACAAAACAAGACTGCCTCACTATACGAAGCGCTTCGTCGAAGAAGAAAAGGCAAAAATTACAGTAAATAAAAAAAAAAGGAGAAGAAGGGTACGCGCAGGTAGTTACATAGCGGTTTACTCCTACGGGTGCGGATGAAAACTGCGCGTTTATATATATATATATATATATATATACTGCAAACTATATAACGCACGTCTTTTATCTCCCTTTGTTCCGAAGTTTAAGGATCGAGGCAAGAGAGTCCGAGAAAAGAGAGAGAGGATATTCAGCGCGCAATGAAACAGCAAACTTCTCTCTCTCTCTCTCTCGAAACGAGAAAAATGTTTACAGTGCATTGTGTGTATTTTCACCTTCGTGGAAAAACTACGCGTAACTATATATATACACGATAGCAGTAAAAGGTCCCGTAAATTCTAACCGAACGAACGGTGCTATAAGACACAAAACTAAAAAAAAAGTGTCGCGCGCGATTGCGCGACAAGTGTATAAAGAAGATATATATATATACATAGTCGCCTACGCGAAGGAAATTGAATAAGTCTGAATTTGAGAAAGAGGAAAAGAGTTTAAACGATATATATAGCGAAGCTATATTGACCTACATAAACGTTACGCAATTGAGAGAAAAGTAAGTACACTTACGTACCTTTCGATTGATTGTGCGAAAAGTCGAGAGGATCAATTAGCGCGCGTCGCGCGGCCCGTTGTGCATTGTGTTCGTCCTGGGTATATATAGAAGGATATGCGCTTTATAAAAAGGAAACACACACACGCGCGCGCGGGAATATATATGTTAATTTAATGGACCGCGCTGCGTGGTGCATCTTTTTTTTTTTTAATTAACGTTGGTGTATAATGAAGTTGACGTGTTTGAGTAATGAGAGAGAGAGAGAGAGAGACGCGCGCACGTGTAGAAGGAAAAAGAATTGCGGTTAGTTTGTAGCGTTAAATCAATATATATATACTATATTGACATTACGTGTTTTATTTTACGTAAACTATTTCTATTATGCAGCATCGCTTTGGACCCATGCGTTAACTTTAAAAAGAAAAAGTTAGTATCTCTGTAATATACATTCGTATGTAATACCACTGCCCTTTGCGTATCATAATTTTTTACCCCACTTATGAAAAACACACACGCACACATATATACAATACAAAGGAGAATACATCCTCGCTAAATTAAAAGTTTCTTCCCTGTTTCATCAACAAGGCAAATTTAATTAGCTCGTTGCCTCGGCCGTCTCATCTGCCTGGCGATAATTGCGCTCGAGTACAGTATAAGAGAGAGGGGGTCAGGTTCGGATTTGGATGTAGAAAAAAAAAATGGTATACGCAATAGTGGTGTATATATATATGTATATAGTGGAGCAAGTGCCCGAGGATGTACCCGTGGGTATGTATATATATATATATACGCGAGCCTTTGTGCGAAAAAAGTGTAGGTAGTCGACGCTACGCGGAGTTTGTGTATATGTATATATATAGGTGCATGCAAAGTTGTTGCAAAGTTGTTCTTGTGATCTTGTGTAATAGATAATTGCTTGAATTGCTATAATTTCACCATTAAAAGTTGCTGCGTGGGCGCGCGGGTTGTTTTTCAAATTTAAAGTTGTGTGCTTTTTAAGCGAATATTTTTTTCTTTTTATCAAGAATGACAACGATTACTCTATATTCTCTCAGCAATAAGCTGTTGTACAACGTTATATAAAAATTATGTAAGTTTATCAAAATTTATTTAAGTTTATCAAAATTTATTTCTCTACCCTATATATATATACATATATATATATACTTATTCAGCAAATCAACAGCTCTCACTAAAACACCGACACTCGTGCGCTTATCCAGATTTTGAAACCCTACCAAATTACAGTAAACGAGTGAAAATGTTTTATTAACTATAGGAGGACTATGTTAAATCTTCGTTTTAGCGATAATTACAACGCTTTAGTTATTTATAATAATAATACAAATTTTTGTTTTATTGTTATTTAGAATTTTTGTATAAACTGAAATCCTGCGCGATTATTGACAAAATTAGCTTTAGCTATTTAAGATCGATTGTATAGGCTTATCTCATCAGGAATTGGAATACTTTTGTATTTAACGTTTCTGTATAAAATTAAATCCTGTTATGTTATTATTTAAATTCGTTCATTTCGTACGTTTTTAGATTTTTTTAAGTTTTAAATTGCCAAATATTATTTGAGCGTGAAAGTATTTACATAAAAATGTAGTTTTAATTAGTTTTAGCAAATGTTATATGGTTAAAAATTGATTTTTGCTTACATTTCTATGTTTTTCATGGATCTTTCTGGAATCGAAAATGAGTCTTCCTTATAATTATATGAATGTCTATAGTCAAAATTGCAATGCGATCCATCGAAAATACTTTGAGATAATCCATAGACTTGATTGCATACGTACATACATATACATACACCATAGGAAATACTTAAGTAAATGTATGAGGCTCTTCCCGAGAAACTGTCGTGCCTAAAATGGTCACGTTTGATTGTAAATGTGAAATAACCTCGAAATACCCAGACAATAACCATAATTCATGGGAAACATTACAACTAATTTCTAACAATTTTTGCTACACTATATAAATCTAATTGTCAATTTTTACTATAAATTCTAGTAATTTTTTAGGCATTTCACATCAGCCACACACGCAGACATGTCAATTATCACAACATATATCCGCATATATCAATCCAATTCCACTTAACACTCATCCACACCCAAATCAACCCTCCCAATACCAAAACCCCCCTCCCATCCCCACCGATATCCTTCTCTCTCTCTCTCTCTCTCTTTTTCTTCCAACTATATACACCACCTTTGTACAAACTAAAAAAGAAAAAAAAGAGGCTATACTGCGCGCACGAGAAGCAGCCTAATGGGCGTGACGAGAGCGGGGTTATCCACCGCTATATAGCGAGGAGATAGCCTCATCGGTGACCTTGCCCATATAGCAGCAGACATAGGCGGCGAGCGGGCGGGGGGAGGGAAAAATCCGCGGATCTTTTCTCAGCAGGGCCCAGCGGTTAGATACTCAGTCCCACGCCGACGCGCAGACTGACCGATAGTAGTAGTCGATCGAAGGAAGAACGAACGAGAGAGATAGAGAGCGAGAGAGAAATACGGTTGGGTGAGTCTGAATGGTAGGATTGGATATCAAGTTTTTGGTACGGATTTTGAAACGGAAATTTGTGGTTGAAAGAGGTTGAGTATAAGTTTTTAAGGAGACGAGTTTGTTGTTGTAAAGATTTATTGTACATTGAATAATTTTTGTTGTGACGTTTTGCTGGATAATTTAAAAAATTAATAAGATATTTTTGTTTCTAGTTTACTTTACGTATTTTAATATAAGCTATCACGTTTTCACAATATTCCAAAGACCGTAAAATATCGAAAGTTTCGTTTCAAATATAACCATAGAAGACACACGTTCGAAAGTACCAAAATAAACATATCCATTCGAATCCAATAAATCCTACCCTCCCGTTTCAGTGTATATATACATGCGCGTTAGTGTGTGTGAAAGTGCGACGAGCCATGGAAAGTTTTTAAGAGCAAAGTCGAAGGGATAATATATATATAAAGGTGACAAGAACGGAAAAACTCAAAAGAAGAGAGAAAGAACGGAGAAAGAGGAGGAAAAACAGGCCAGCAGGTGAAAAGGAATATAAAGGATGGCCGGTCGTGTGTCATGGATGTTCGGCCTCCTAGCCGCAGGCTGCTATCTACTACCACGTAATTCAAATTTTTCCTATTCGATAAAGTTCGGCTTTGGTTGGAGTTT
The DNA here is from genome assembly GCA_035583055.1 of Torymus tubicola. Lineage (NCBI taxonomy): Eukaryota > Metazoa > Arthropoda > Insecta > Hymenoptera > Torymidae > Torymus > Torymus tubicola. The sequence goes on from JAWWEQ010016449.1 coordinate 14,631, forward strand.
GAAAAATAACTGCTTGGCTCGTTGACGATTACATTTCTTTATGGCGAGGAGATTTTTCAAAAACGGAAGCGTTAGTTTTTGGTGGAATTTTAAAGTGATTAAATTGTCGTGCGATTTTTAATTTTTATATATATAAATATTTATAAATGTTGTTATTGTTATGTATACATACAATAGACTTGAAAAATTTAACCACTTTGATAAATTCTCGCGCGTGACATTTTATTTAATGGAAAAAGGAAATTTCTTTTCTCTTTTTTAATATAAAATGATGTTATTTTTAAACTGAACTTATAGATAGTGAAAAATATAATGAAAAATCTATTTATCTACCGACAAAACGTATAAATCCGGCTAATAATATAAGAAAACACTTTTACTCTAAAACTTACAATTAACTTTCTTACGTTACCCCGCGAAACAACCGTCATTAGTTTTTTGTTTTTGCTATTGGCAAGTCAATATTTTCTCCAATCACCGCGGCATTCTTTCAGAAAATTACATCATTCGCAAACAAAACGAGATATCCTATTAAATCAGATTTGGGTTATTCAAACTGTTTGCGTTTTACGAGGCATGAAGAAAGTCATAAGTTCCGGACAATTAAATTCTAAGATTTCAGTGTAATTGTCGGGTTAAATGTAAAAATTGCTCTTTAACCAGGTTCTCAAAAGCCAGCCAGTGATTACACGCGGTTACAGTCTATAATTTCTTCGGTAAATATCCTTCGCTTTTATATATAATCTAACAAAACACTGTGCTAAAACATCAACGGATATAAAATTTAATCAACCGCCATAATATATATATATATATATATATATATATATATATAAAACAAGCCAAATTGTTTCTTTACCAATCTCGACCGAAAAATCTGAAAATCTATTAAGCAAAAATAACCACCACGTGGTAGTCAAGCTTATCTTTCCCCGTAAATCCTCTTGATATACATAAAAGAGTAAATAACATACACGATGTGGAGAGATCCCAATCAAAAAATTGACTTGTTAGCTATACCTCTATACGCGAGATCCTAACTCGCCTCTTTCTCAAAATTACTCGCCGCCACTTATTGTACACCACGTATATATATACACGTGCAATTAACCAGTAGCCTTCCGATGGTAAGATTGCACAATGCCAAAAGACGTTTTGCCTACCCTCCCTTACTATATAGTGAAAAATCTCATCATCCGCGCCATTTACTTCTTCATCTTCAAACGAAGAACCTTTTCACATCGCGCGAGAGAATCAAATGCAACTCGCGGGGAGGGATAACCGTAATACGACGTGATCTTGTTCGAACGAGTATAGATATATAGAGAATAGTAGTCGGCTTTCATGTAGATTTTATTCCTCTGCCGTCGTCGTCGTCTCTTTCTCTGAGGACATACTCTCTATAAATCTAATTCGAGATTTTACTCGCGCGATCGTGACGTGTCGGGGTGGATCAAAGCCAAGTGGTGATGCAAAGATGATTTTTTTCTTTTTTTTTTACAAGAGGAGAAAGAAAGAGAATCTTGAGGATGAGTATATGTCTTATTAAAATTTCAAAAGTAAAGGTATCTCAAATTATTCTATAACGAGATGTATATAAGCATATCTATATATATCGAGAATATTTCAATTTTTCGAAGCCTTGAGGAAAATAACAAGCGTATATTAGAAACTCAAATGTCTCTCGGAATTATCGTCAATAATCATGGCAATAACGAGTACTTTATTATATTATAACCTTTATAAAACGTGCACGTAAAGTATACCGCGACCTCGCCACAGTTACGTTTTTCTTTTTTTTTTTTTAATAGAAATTTCCCGCGCTCGTAAAATCCTATATACACGCATAATTATCTTTTATTCCTAAATTAACAGACAAACATATACTCCATCTGCCCTTAAATAACTCACTGCCAACTCCCTTATACCCTTATCAACTTCTACCTGCGCATACTCCCTTATCAGTCAATTTACTCGCACTCCCGTTATATACCTTGCGTAACATCAACCTCGTGTGCGCACACACTGCGAACATATACGGTGCGTCTTCGCGTTCGCGTGTAATTAGCACCGGTGTGAGAACTTTTCTAAGCGCGAACGTTATATTGAATGTATGATTATTAATTTTTTTCTCTTTCTCTCTCTCACTCTCTCACAATAAGAGTCCACGGTTTTTGTAAGCATTGCAGTACTCACGGTTCTGTCTGTATATACATATATATATATATATATATATAAATATATTTATATATGTATGTTTATGTATATGCGAGAATGAAATGGAATTGGCGCACTTGAACCTCGTGGGTTCGGCCTGTGAAACGCGTACGAGATATTTATGCGCGTGGGCGCGGATTGTATGGAAAGCAGAAGGGAGGACTCGGTTTTATTGCTAGCGTATAAAAAAAAAAGAAAGAAGAAGCAAGAAGTTTCCTACGGGAGTTGTACATATATATATAAAAGGGAGTTTGTACAGGATGTGATTTCAGTGCGTGATTTGAAATCGATATGAGCTTTGTTAACGAGGTTTTTCATTGTTACGATCAGGTATATAGATGCGAACTTGCATAAAACCAATATTTTCCTATATAAAGTTTTATTGTTCCACTGGTTCTTATTTACTTTCCAACTGCCAGCGGTGATTATACTTGTAGTATAGGCGGGAAATTTTTTTTATTAAAATGTGAAATTATTATTCGCGTAATTTTACGCTACGTGTATAATTTTCCTTTGTTCTTCTTTGATAAACAAAGGAATGATTATATGCCATTTTTGTTATTATTATTATAAACGTTAATAAACATAAACCGAGTAATATTAAAATGCAATCTGCTCATTACAACCTTTATAATATATAATTATATTTCTCGCGTTAACTAAGCACACACACACACTATTAATACTGACGTTTAACAGATTTTTGGATGATATACCAGCGTAGAGTGTACCTATATACACTACAAGAGAATTAATGTCTCAACAAGATGTATCTTGTCGACGCATCTCGTTACCGTAAATCATGAGGTTCGGTAGCTTTCAAGCTACCGGCAATTTTGAATATTCTCACGCACCTTTACAACACCTCATCGCATATTCCAGTAGTACATGTATATATACATATAGTACACGAATTCAGGAAGTCCTTAAGCAGATTCTAATCGAATACAATGTGTACACCTATCCTGTCTAACGAGTCAGTAACCGCTTTAATTGCTCGTATAGAGCGCATTGTGATCATTAAGCTTTCAGATAGGAACGAAGTATTTATTTCGCTTCTTTCGCGAATTATGGCTCCATTCGCCCGGTATTATTACGCGAATCGGAAAAGGAAGTAAACAATAAACCGTAATAATGGCTTGAAATATCTTTTATTATGTATCGCCCAACTAATTATTATAATACCAGGGTTAATAATACACGCTAAGACTATATCCGCAACGTTTTCACTGGCAATAAAATGTATTTTTAAAATAGATATCGAAACTATATCACTTAAATCGATTAACGATCCGTGTAGATACAAATAAAACAACGAAAGTACGAACTTATATACGATAAAACCATGGTTCTTCAATTTCTAAAAATCTCATCAACTTCCTCATTACTGCACACTTTTAGCTCCGTTACCAGCCTATGGCCACTACCACGATGCGCAGTCATATTACCAAGCCTGGCATCGTGTTCGTCCACCTATACCCCGGCGACCGGTTGAAGTGATGGCCGATGTCATCAACGACCTGGGCATGCGTATCCTACAACAATACGTGGAGAACGGTAACGTGGCATTTTCCCCAGCTGGCGTTGGTTTCATCCTCTCTGCATTGTACGAGGGATCGTCAGGTCGCAGTCGTCAGCAGATTGTTGATTGTCTAGGGTTACCCCACGAGAGGAACATTGTGAGGATCGGCATGAGAGATATACATCGGAGATTGAGGGTAAGGATGAGACGAGCACGTGGTATGTACGATGGTCTGCTGCCGAATGGCGAAGATGATATAGAGTTTTTAGAGAAGGATAGAGAAAAGATGATGGGGCCGGGGTTAGGGAAAATGGTTGGAGGGTATGTGAGAATGATGGAAGGGGAGGGAAGTCAAGGTGATGGGGTTAACTGTCAGGAAATTAGGAGTGTGGTTAGAGGGGTGATGAGTGAGGAAGAGATGAGGACTGTGAGGGTGAGACTTGAGAACGCGATGGAGGAAGCTGAAGGACCAGCGCAGAGGATGGGTAGGGGACTGATGGATGTTTTCAGGGAGATCGGAAAGTTTATGTGGGTCAATCAGTTTACTTAAATATATACGTATACTTTATTTTGTTAATTGTTATGATGTATCATTTCTTCATTATACTTAGCAACTGTTTTCTCTGCATATATCTCTTGTAAATATTGTCTCTATATGTGTGCAATTAGCATTCTCTGTAAACATGCTTATACTTCTTTTCATCAACATCTATTGTAGATATAAATACATTAACAGAAACATTGTCTCTCTCTTCATATAACTCACGTAATATTATATAATTTATATTGTAATAAAGTTATTTGTAAACTGAAATCATAAAGTGCATTTTTCTTCATTGGCATCTTAATCACTACTGTTAAATATAATTAAATATTGATTAATCGTCCTACTTTAAATATCTAATATAAAAAGTAAAAGAATCGTAGACCATTTATTTCTTTAAAGTTTACAGTCAAATGGATTTATCTTACTAATAGAAGATTCATTTTATATGAAACGGATTTTCTGCTTGTCATAATATTAAGAAGATTTCCTCTATCACGTAGAAGCAATTTTTGAAAGTGTATTATCACATTTACGTCTGATATGCCATCCTCTCTCAATACACCAACCACGATACTATCTTTACACTATCATTATATCATCCTTTCTTTCTTTCTCTCTTTCATTTTCTCATCAACCTCCACCAATCCTTATTCTACAACCCACCCAATTTCTCCTCCACAGACTTACCTCAATCCGGACGGCTTCCTGGGCGGTTTGAATCTTAACCGCGAGAACACAACATTGCGCTCAGACTACGAGAGTATTCTTCGCTTCTATGGTTTCGACTTAACCATCGACCTCTCCAATTTCACGGCAAATGCATCAGCAGGTAACTTTGGTCTAAAAAGTTCAATGACTACGACACAATCGCCTACGTCACCTGTGATGCAAGGAACGACGACTACGACTGCTGCACCTGGACAAACGACAACGACGATGTCTCCGAACATGATGATGGGGGATGGAACACCAGCACCTGGAACAACTCCGCCTGCTGATGGTATGACAGGTGGTACAGCGGGTGAGTAGTGTATATTTAATTCTTTTGTAGCTATGTAAGTTCATGCGAATTAAATTTAGTATAGGTATTTATTAAAAACATTTCTCTTTCGTAAAATAGCAGCGACAATGACCGCGACCGGAGTAACGATGTCAGCAGCAGCAACTGCTGCTACCACGACAACTCCAGCGAGTACGGATACAACGACAATCGATACGTCAGTGGTCATCATCTCGACGACTCCAGCCGTCACCACAACTGGAGGAGGAGCTCCAGCTGCCCAAATGGCGACCACGACAACCGGTGCGCCCACTATGACAACGATGCCTGGAGCCCCTGTGGGTATACAGGCCGCAGCTACTATTATGACGACAACCAGTATGCCTACAACTACGCAACAGTAAGTGTTCTTTTATAATTTAAGGTTTTATAGGAACGTTGGGTGTTGAGGTTTTTGAGGATGTTACAAGGTTTTTTTTTGGATGTCGAAAAAAGCATGGTAAATACAACTAAGTCCATTAAAAATCTCAGCAACCCATTTAGAAAAATGAATTCGTCTATACTTGCCTTCGGAGTGTTTTCGCGCTCCCTCTAATATCATGGAAAATAAACAATTTAACAACAACGGTTTTGCAATGTTAAATTCCTTTTTAAAATGGTTAGGAAATACCTGTAGCTTGAAATGTTTCTATGTTTTTTTATTACACTAACTGCTTTTCATCAGGCCAACGACAACTGGCGCCCCAACAACGACAACTAGCGCTCCAACAACAACTAGCGCTCCAACAACAACTGGCGCCCCAACAACAACTCGCGCGCCAACAACCATGATGCCGAGCACGAACGCAGCCCTCATCTCCACGACTCTCCCTCGTAACCCAACCCAAGTGGCACAAGGTAACCTCGCCTTTTTATCGGATGGCGGAACGACGACGACGGAAATGCCTACGACGACAACGGAAATGCCTACAACAACGACGGAAATGCCTACTACATCCACGATGACAATGGATACGACAACAATATTAAGCGGCTCCGAGACGACGACGATGCCAAGCGGCACTGAAACAACAACGATAGCCGATGATATCGCAACCGTCGCTGCTCCAACGATCGCTACGATACCCGCGTTGGTTAGAAGGCGCCGTGGTAGGAGGAGGAGACGTAGCAGCGAGTACTTCTCGAACTACCCTGGTGAGCATGATTTTAATTCTGAAAATATATGGGGTTGCCGAGTTGCGAGAGATTATAAAGGTGAATGTATAAGTATGTCTGATCTAGGATTAGTTGAGATGGTAAGGTTAACGGAGGGTTGTTCGTTCGCAAAGGAGAAATAAATTGGTGCAATTCGGGATTTTGATGCGAAGGCGTCTTATCATGGATGAGGTAGTAGGAGCGCTTGAAGGGATAATATTCCAATTTATTCAGATATTGAGAGAATAAAGGCGGAGGTTTAGGTGGCATTGAAATTGATGCTGTGAATCTTTGAGGAGAGATAAATTATGCTATTATAAATAATATTGGGACCGTGAAATACGTTGAATTTTGTCGTTAATTTTGTATTCAATATATGATTAATAATTTTAAAGGTAATTGTCACTCCTGCTTTTATATATATAAATGAAATATTAATCGTCAATCTCGATGGATTACGGGCATTAAAGTGGGTAATAAAATTTAATAAGATATAAATTAAAATAATTAGGAAGTCGTAAATATAACGCTTAAATTTTATGGAATAATTGTCAAATATAAGCTGAGCTTTTGTGCTTATATATATAATCCGGTATTAATAAAAACCCAAATTCTCATAGTTTATCGGGAAATTAGGTGACCATATTCCATATTATTTACGCTACGTATTTTTAACTATAAATGAGTCATGATAAAAGAACTTTTATAGGTTCTCTATATAAATACGTTGAGAAATAAGTAGTTAAGCTAGTTCGTACCTTTCTTTAACGATAAATGATTTAAAACCGGAACGGCAATGTTGTAAAGCCAATATAAGAGTTCATCGAATCGTGACTAATCCTTTCGTTTACGATCCTTTTTAATCTACGTTTGTCTAAAGTTTCAGTGAAATACGATACATTTTCTTATACCATCTACAAAAAAATATAACATTATAGTTCGATTTCAAATCAAAACAATATTTCAAATAAATTAAACACGCACACTTTTATATCTACAATTGTACTTAAAATCACCCGAAACTGACTAAAAATAAACTTCATCTCACAACCAAACACGCCCGGTCGAGTGGGTGGGATTATATACTTGCTATCACGTCACGTGCGATTGACGTAGCCTGTTTGTCGGTTCTCCGTCTCTGTCTTATCCATACAGCATCTGCATTTTCGTCTTGCGGCGACTATATGCGAATCCGAGCAGCTGGTTAGCCAAATTGACTGTGTCTCGCTCAGTGTTCGCGTATTTGGTTAATACGTGCCTGGAATTCAAGCTCGCGTACCTATATATATGCACACGATTGTAGTTCGATTAGTCATCCTCGAGATTACGATATATATACATATTGGGTTGTGATAAGAAATTTACAAGATATTTTTGTAATAGTTCATCTTTTTCTTTTAAAAATCATGTTTACATTGTTTGAATTATACGTATAACAAGTGAAACATTAGTGGAAGGAACCGAAAGAAAATATGTAGATTCCATTCGCATGAGTCGGCAAATCGTCAGCAGCCTTCGCGTTTCTAATTAATCAAACGTCTGACAATCGGATTTCCAAATGAATAGCAATTTAGATTGTGAGAGCTCTGCGCGGGCTTGTCTTCAATCCCATCTATATGTATACGTAGTAGACAGTATATTCGTCGGAGTGGCGCCAAGATAGCCGCGGATGTAACAAAAGCCACTGTTTAACGGACAATGACACAATAATTAGAGTACGAGAGCTTGGAAGCTAGATACGCGAGAGGGAGGGAACGAGAAAGAGAGTTTAATTTTACGCTGTTCCAGGTACATTGTCTATAGCGGTATATTAAATTGTGTTATTTAAGGGGAATGTAAATACGTAACTTATACGTTATTTAGATATTCCAAGATTATTGCTTTTCGTTAGAAAACAAAAATTTTTTATACGGTTATACTTAAGTAAAAAACTAACGTGAGTAATATAATACGAAGCGAAAAGACAATCTATATATGCTTCAGCAGAGCCATACGTATACGTAACGTAAGTAGATACATGCCGAACATGGTAAGCCGTAACCATGACGCACTTGATATACTCCCTCATTAATTTTACAACGCCCTTTCACAATACCGAATCTATAAGCAGAAAAGTATACGAAAGCTCATTAGTCTTCATCTTTACAGGATACGCAGAAAAATTCGTAATACGTATTTCGAATGTTGAAAACTTTCTTTTGACGTCACACGTATCTTTATGTATATATACCCCACCATCAATTTTGGCGATGCCTACAATATATAATACTCGTACGTTTCCCCCACTACACACATGACAATAATTCCAATCCTACTCGATTAATCAATGACCATACAACGCGAGTAACAACAACAACAATCAATCAATCAATCGATTAAGCACTAACGATGATCGATTTTCTTATACAGACGATGGTCTATGGATGCAAGATTTGGATATCTGGGCTGATCAAGCTGCTCTGCCTACGAATGTTCGTGACGCTACGGAGTTGCAATTCCTGGTGAACGGTTGTGAGATAGCAACTGTACCTGCTGCTTCGTATACCGCAATATTGCCCTTCGCCTACTTCCCTACGCTGAAGGCTGTTGCTCTTGAATTCCCACTGGATGTAAGAGAATAAAAATTAATTATATATAATATAACTGTAGCCTATCGTTGCCTTCGTATAAATATTATATATATATATATGTACATTTTGTTGATTGATTTATAGAATAAAATTAAAAGTGTGATATATCTATATATATATTGACAATCCAATTCGACGGTTGATTGGAAAGTATCGAGTTATAATTCTTTGCCTAATGGGATTTACGATTGTTAAATATTAATGGCGATTTTGCACGTGCCGCGCGGGTTCGCTCGCTCGCGCAAGCTCTACTACTACATATATATCCCGGTCAAGGAATTGGGTCAGCACGATTTCGAAGAAGGTGCTTTGTAAAGGAAAAAACTTCTTGAAACGCAAACGAAGCTCTATATATATTTTCCTTCCTCATTTCATTTTATCGCGAATCTCTCTCTCTCATTTGAAGACTTGAAACTCATATTCATCATAACATTTTTAATTGAAGTCCAACGAATCATACCTTCTTCTCTCAAATTAAGTTATCCAATCGGCAACTGTATAAACAACTTCTTTTTTTTTTTTAACAAAATCATTTTACTCCGCGTATATACACTGACGTCAAGCGTATTTCTCGGAAAAAGTATTTTACTCGCCTCTTATTTATTGCGAAAGCGAAATTTTCTTACTTTTTCCTTAATCAAGTATAATAACATAAAAAAAGAGAAGTGGAAATGTAGAAGCTTAATGTACTTTTACAGAATCCACGGTACAACGTGTTGCTGTTCCTGCCGACGGAGCGTGTCGATACGGGACGATTGGCACGTGAACTTGCCGGCCAAAGTCTTAGGTTGCTACGTCGACATCTGCAGCCTACTTGGGTCAGGGCGACTATACCTTCGTTCATGCTGCGTGGGTTCGTCACGCTTACACCGTACCTGCAGCGGGTAAGTGCACTTTTCTTTTTTTCTTTTTTAATTTTACTTTGGTTTGGATAAGAGGTTAAGAAGAAATTGAGGTATTTTTGTAAAATATGAGTTGATCTACATTTTATGAAAATTAAAAATTATATCGAAAATAAATTGCATAAAGTATATAACAGCTATACACGGTTTTCTTATTTCTTTATAGTATACAACATCGCATAACGAACACAACCCGCATATATAGCGTTTAACGAGGTACCCTTAAACTCCTATCACACATTGTACTCTTATACCAACTTCTCCCCTTTAAATACGTACGAATCATATTACATTAACATCCACGCAACCATTACTCCCCCCCTTTTATTCTCCCGCCCTTGCGTATTACGAAGGAAAAACAACAACCTAGCTCCCTCTTTTCCTTTCTCTCACTCTCTCTTGAGATTTATTCCTTTATTATCCCCTTCCTAAATGAAATAACCTCTATCCCTTCCGCACTGTCGCGTGGCGGTTCGGTCGGTCTTCGCGTGATTCTTCAGTTTTTCGCATGGCCGAAATCGCAAGACGTATATATATATATACATACACGCAGGGTCACGTCGGTGAAAGGGAAAATGGTAATTGATGTCGATTTGATGAAAACGAATAGGCCGATCGTTCATTATCATTTATTACCCACGGGGTCAATCGTTACACATAGACGCATGCTGTGTATATATACATGTATATAGTGGGAGGCGTGCGTATATGTATATAGTCGATGCTCTCACTCTCTTTTGGTTCGTCTTCGAGGGAGATTTATTTATCGAGCCTATAAAGGCGAGCTTATTCATGAGGGTATTATGCTATGTTTTGCTATTGCGGATATTCTCCTGTTTTCGTGCGTAAATTTATACTTTGAGCCCGGAGACTGATATGTTTTCGGTTTTTCTTTTTTTTTTGTTTGCCTTTCTTAGAAGGAGCAACGTATTTTGTTTTTCTCAAAGGAAGAACTGAATAAATCATATATAAAGATACAAAGGTTTAAAAAAATATGTTATATTATCAAACCAAAGAGTTATTTTATATGGAATTGAATAATTTGAAAATCTGTATAATAATGTTGTGTAATATGTCGTAGTAGCGTTTTCTCTAATTCAACGACGTAATATCTGTCGTTAAAAAGTATAAGAACAGAGAAACGTTGCGAAATTCAAGTTGTATACATTATGCGTATACATGTATAACAAGGTATATACAAAGAGGTAAACTTAACGATACGTCTCAAACTAGATTAAACCTATATGTATACACGCGTATACGCTGTTCGCTGCGTATCTATCGAAAGTATAAGCACGAGTATAAGCCAGAAAGGAAACATGGGTAAACACAATTTTCGACATTAGTCGCGCTTGTTAGACTTGGAAGTATCATACCTACTGTATACGTGGACCGTGACCTCATGGTGGATCCGCCTACATCTATATGCGTTGCAGCTAACGAGATAATATATTGTATCCGTTATATAGTAACCGAAAAGTATATAATATATTCGTATGGTTTAACTTTTTCTGTTAAAATTAAAGTAAATGTACTATACTTACAAATCCATTATTTTTTTACACTCAATAGCCTCTAAATCCCATACATTAACTGCTACTACAACAAACCACGTGCCATCGTCGTTCCCTAACATAACGCATTTTCCTTCATCGACTATACATACATATACGCCTACCGTTCAACACGTGTGCTCGTAGTATATATGTATATATAACGTCCCCGAAGACAAACGACCCTGTCTGCGTATATAGACTCCCGTGGCGCGCGTGTGAGAGAGAGAGTGAGAGAATCGCCTCTACTTACGTCCGAGCGACGAAATTAATTACCTTACATGTATATGCACACACACACACACACTTATACGTTCACTACCAACGACGCGTTGAGAAATTATCCCTCGCGATGATATTGCGAGTTTTGCACGCCCCCGCGTATACGTATATGCGAAGGTGTGTATATATATAAGGGAGAAAAATTAATCGCACAAGGGGTTAAAGGGGATAATGGAAGCGTTTGCAGGGCGGCGGCGGCGGAAAGGGAATATTTTCCAATTTCCCACAGGTGTTTAGGTACGCGGGGGGATTAATGATGAGGAGAGGAAGGGGGATGTAATGGGTTGGTGAGATTATATGGCGCAAGGATTATTTTGACGGTTGCGGCCGGTGTAATACGTATTCGAGATTCGTTGTCGTGGTTGGAGAAACGATGGTGGTGATTTTTATTTTTTATTTTTGTAGTAAGGTATTAATGGTTACATGTAAGTACGTAAATTAATAAAAAAATTTCATTTCTTTTCAATATACCTCACTTTTTCATTATACTTTTTTTCTTATCGCATCTATATAGCCTTTTTGTATGTTAAACCGTACAGCTGCTTTGAATTGTTGATATATTCCTTTAGTATTTCGAAAACCACTTTGCACTCTTAAAATACTGAAAATAGACGCTACCCGGGGACACATAATTCAAAGCTTTGACAAAAAAGATATTTCCCTCGAGGTGCTGCTGCTACTCTCGCTATGACGTAAAGGGTTATAGCATATAGAAATTTCATTCGCCTTATATAGCAGAGACAATTCGAGTCTCTCTCTCACATTTTACCAACTTTTACAAAACAGTTTGCATAGAATACATATATATAACGTGGTCGCGTCTATTTTTTTTCTTTTTTATCTCATAATCCTCGGACATATCGCACGTGTATATCAATGACGCGGCGTATATCGATGGCACATTTGCATGAACCATCCCGACGTCTCATTTGTAACCATCCGCCGCACGGCCATCGATTCTTCAATGTCTCTCTGCAACGAACACGATTCTATACTTCTCTTCCTATCTCTCGCCTAAATTCCGTATAAGGAATAAAAAAAGAATTCTCGCTTGGAAACCCTGACAGCTGACGTTGGGTGTTTTTTTTTTGGCGAATGAACGTGTATGTCTGTGTGTGAATATAAGCGACGTAAACAAGCGTCTCGTGTCGTTAATTTGCCTCGGATGCTCGGATTCTTAGGGAAGAAGGAAAAGTATAACGGTGTTGTATACGAAGGAAGTTTGACCCAATTCGAAAGCTCAGGGTTTCTCCCCCTCCGTGAAATGAGGGAATATTTATTTATCGAGGCGCGACTGTACGAGCTCGAGATGGCTTTTCTGATGCGCTAGACCATTGGATCTCCGGCTATGTAGGGGTAACTAAGAGATGCTGTGGGAAATGGTTGGCATTGCCGGTAATGATAAGTACTTGGGGAGAGTTATTGAGATTTATATAGAGGTATTAAATTTTGGATTATATATTATGTTTTCACCTTTTTAACAGGAAAATTAGAAAATGAATAGGGAACAGTTGCACAGTGGTTGTATTGATAGCATTTTTAGTTGTAGATTTTGATATTACGGGTTAAAATTAAAATACCAACAAACAAACTGATTACTAGAATGACTCCTGTAAAGAGTAAATTAGTTTTCTTATTATTATTCTAACAATATAAAATTACTTGAAAAAAATAAATATAAAAATTGTTGGATTTTCATAATCTCTGTGGCCACCGGTAAAGAAGCAGTACAAATTGTTAAAAAAAATATTACTTTAATTGTAGAAGGAACAAAAGACTAAAATAATTTTTAACATTGTATGATTGTTCTTTAAAATATCGAGCATGAAATATGTTTAATAAAATGACCATTCTGCATCTAAACATAGTTGACCGATATCGTCATATCACAGACAAAAAATACATCAAAAACATATTCCAATAAAGTAAAATATACAACTTATTCAATCTCTCTCTCTTCTATTATTATAAATTTTCAAACTAAACCAATATCAATGGACCAAGTTTACCATCTACCCAAAAAAGTACATCTCCAATACCCATACACTAAAAATTATATTAGATAACCAAAATACATAAACCAACCGTAGCCTCCTTTCCTCCCCTACCACATACCCGCCCTTACACCCCCTCCCCCTCCACATTACATATTAACCCCTTTCTATCTCCCTACAGTTGGGCATCCGCGACGTGTTCGAACCTCGCCTAGCAGATCTGACACCAATGACACCAGACCTCGGCGTGTACGCACGTGACGTACAGCAAAGCATCGCTGTCAACATACGTAACTACATGAAATCAGCCGACGGTAGTGGTGCAGCGTCGCCAGGCAATGCCAACAGTATGAACGTGGGTCTGAACGGTGGCGCGACAGCGGCGAATCCCCTGCGTACGGAGCCGCCACTGGTGCTGTCGCCGCCGGCGCGTGGCAGGGATGCTTATCGATTTTTGCGGCCAGGTGAGTGTATATATTGTATAGATATATATGTGTGTGTGAGTATAGCGAGGATGATGCTGCTGCGAGGTGGTGTAGGTGTATGGTGGAGCATATAACAATGGATATGGGAGTAAAGTGGGGTAAATGAAAAAAAGAACAATTTAAGCGTTTTGGAGGTAAATTGGGTTCTGAACTGTGTTGTGAAATGACCGAACATTTTGATTGAATGGATTGAGTAGATTGTCTTGTGATTGAATTGTTCATTCAATTGTAGATTTTGTTGTGGCATGTAAAGGCTTTAATAAGCCACGAAGAAAAAAAGAAAATGATTAATTTACCCCATTACCGATTCCGATTAATGTGGAACGAGAAATCGAAGTAAGTGTACATCTAATGGCGATATAAATCATACAAGATAATTCCGCGAATATCTGTCACTTGAAGATGCTGAATCATTAATCGCTAGCAAGAATATATTGGAGACTGCAACGCAAGACACCGCCGTACATATATAATTTTTGGTTATACGTACAAATATCTATTTCCATAATTTGCTAAATTTATTTCTAACACTGCAATCTTTGCATAAGTATAACGGTTTCCATCGTGCCTCAAATGCAAGCGATATTTATGCAAACAAAGTTATTAAACTTCATTCTCTCGTCTTGGCGAGTGTAAACTTGGCAGCCGTGAATATTTAAATAGATTCCGCACTTGAACTTACAAGTTACTCAAGACTTGAATTTTAAGTATACAGATTCGTTGTTATTAATATATAACGTAGAAAATTATTTATCGACGGCAATATACAATTCTGCAGATTTGAACACTGAAATCGTTGTATAACTAACCAACCTTGCAAAATACATATAACAAGAGTCTTACTTCATCTCAGGCATTTCCTCTGCAGCTCGACCCATGCCGATTATCCTACACTCATTGTTACCAATAACCTTTTCCCATCGATCATCCTTATATACCGATAAAAGAAAAAATTCCCACTCTCGAGCAAACTAAACCACTCGAACGATCGAGCAAAATCTCTCGAGTTCTCATCCACTGTCTTTTCCACTTGAAGCTAAACATCTCCTTCCTCTTTTCGCAATATACTACACAATTGCAGCTGTCGCAATCGACAAAGTCGCAATTTGTACAACGAAGCGTACACTTACGACTCTATCTCGTTCTCTCTCGCTCTCTCTCTCTCTTTCGTCCGACCACATGCAGCTGTTACTACTTGGCTACGCGAGTTTTATTCGTATATAAGCCGCGGGTCAGGTGTAATTTTTTAACGACGTCGATACTTTCGGCGAAAGGATGAGAGAGAGAGAGAGAGAGAGAGAGTCGGGGGTTATATTTGCAAGAAGAATTTCGGGAGTGGGACAGGAAGCTGAGAGGACTGTTAAATTTGGATGGTTTTGGTGATATGTATACGTTAGTACATTTTGGGAGTTCAAAAATTTGATACGTTTAATAAGGTAAATGTTGGAATGACTCAAAAACGATAATAACACTTTTAGTATTGGTTATTTTAAAAGTAAGAAGTTATGTAAATAGAATGGATTAAATATTTATTGTAACTCTGAAGAAATGATGTAATATATATATAAGAGTACCAAGAAAATAATAATTTATATTTATACATCTGCGATATTAAATTTACTTTGTAATATTAAATGACATTTTCATTTAGAGTAAAGCATAAAATATAGAAATATTCGATATACGAAAGTCATAATAAAAATTAAAATTAAAATCAAGTATAAAATTAATACACATAAAAACAAATACTTTGATAAATTCATTTACTAAACGGCAATGATGATAACGCGCACGCACCAATGAGAATTGCAATAAATGTTCAATTAACAAAGTGCTGTGCTACACAATAAACATGGTGTCATACAATAAAATCGTATTATTCCCTTTCAAACCGTAAACCTTCAAACGCAAATAATAATGTTTTCCAATCGAGTAAAAAAAACAACAATTAACACAAAATATTGTCTATACCTCTGTATTTCCCTCTCACCTACCAACATTCTATACCCAACAACTTATCCAAACATTTCACACCTCACCCCCGTAAACTTTTCGCAATTATAACACACCTCGCGTCATCGTATATACACATATATACGCGCATGCGTAACCCTCCCTCTCTCTTTCGTTCCACCTCAGCATTGACCCACTTCCGGCTACGATATAAATTAACAACCTCGCGAGTAGAATAAAAAAGCATCTCGCGGTGTATACATACCACACTGATACTCTGATTTCTACGTATAGTACATAGACTATCATAACGCCGCACTTCTGGCTATTTTCGCAGGTGGTATATATATATACGCGCGCGTGGTTACTACTGTTTACGTACACTCGCGGGTTTGTTGATGAAGGCATGTGTAATTGGAGATGGAGGCAAGGGTTGAGAAATGCCAGCGGTTGTTGTGAGCACGAAGAGAGGAAGGATTCGTTGTGGGTTGTGCGGTATAATGTACGAGGAGAGGTATTTGAATATGGTTAAACTGGAAAATTAAAACGTTGGGTGGTGGTAGATAGGTTGAGGTTATTTATTAATCTCGTTTATGTATGAAAATGTTCCGTATAGGGTATAGAGGAACTATTTGGGCTTGCTGTTTGAATTTATGATTTTTTTGTCTGGTTGTTAAGGTTAAAGGACATAAAAGATGAGAAAGGTCACACGGCATGAGTGTTTCGCTTGAATTTAACATTGAAAATTTAAGCGATAATAATAATAATAATATATGATTTATTTTATTATGTAAATGGATGGATATTATTAATTTTATTGAACATTTAAAAAGTTTACATAACAAATATAAAAACGGCGAATGAAGTGTATTGTTGAGCTAAGAAAAATAAACATTTAAGTAAAGAATATATACGCGCGTCTTTTATCTGACTATATTGTTGAAGAGCATTAAAGTTTCCAAATGCTATATGTACATTGCATTTTTATAGTCCGCTGTATATACACTACATTAAGTAACATTTTTATAATGTTGTAACTTTCAGTGCTACGAGTAGTACAGTAGCTAAAGGAAAATTTAATCTTAAGGAAGCCAATATTTTCTGAACTTTAAAAGACATCTTGCTCAGCTAAGACGTTTTATTTTTCGACGTTTATTGTTTGTTACTCCAGTTAAAAGTAACGTACAATTTATTATATAAAATGTAAAAAATAGTATATACATTCTTCAAAAATCTTTGAAAATATAACGGAATTTCAAAATACAAATGATGAATAAACAATTTTTAATATCACCGCACATATATGCAACCTTGAAAATTCCTTCTTCAATAAATTATTACAACACTGCGTAAACATAATACAGAAATCCTAATCCTACGCATCCCTAAAAGGACAACATCATCTCCCTTTCTCTCGCAATACGCGTATGTACACACATTCACGTATAAATATATAATATACCCATACATCGTTATATCCCGACTTGCATTTAATTGAAGTCGAGGATGCGCTCGCCGTCGTGTTTTCCCAGTATTGTATACCGAGCAAAGCTATATATACGACGATCGCTATACAACGGCGGCGACCTAATGGCTGATATCCTGTGAGTCAGGCGTATAACGTCCTTGCGCGTCGTTCGCGATATTACGTCGCTCGTTCCTTTCCTTCGCCGTTATATGTGTATGTATGTATATATGTATATGCTTCGTGCGCTCGTTTTCGATAATGTATAGATACGACTTGTATATGTATATATATATATAAGCGAGTGGATTCGTCGTAATCTACTGCCAGGGAAGTAGGTATAGGAGAAGGAGCGAGGAATTTTAATTGCGCGGTGGCGCGGCTGCAGTTGCGTGTGGACGATTTGTATATGTACGGGATTAACGACCGTTGAATGGATGCTATGTGTGTTTGGTGGTAATTGTTTAGTTTTATGTTTTCCTGAATTTTACATTATCTGTATTGATAAACAGAAAAATAGGGGGTTTAAACTATTATAAAATGTATATATATGTGGCTCCGAGGCATAACGACGTAGGTCCATTTTTTTGAAAATCGCTATAACTGTGGATTTTGTTTCTTTAAATGGGACTTTTTTATTTGCCACTATCAATAGTAGCTAAAATATTACCCAAAAGCAACGATATACCAAAAACGTAACGACATAAGTCCATTTTTCAGATTTTGTGCGCGGCATAACGACATAAGTCTATATCATTTTATGGTTTATTGTAGTTGTGATGTATTTTATACATTCTAATTGAATATAAACACGATTTCATATAAAGTATGCACAATAACTAGATTAAATTTCGAGAATTTTCAAAATTCTAGTATGTATCACTTCTTTTCCAAATCGTCTGCACTGTTTAAGATATGCAGTATGCCAAATGGTCGTAAACTTAATAGAAATGTTACGAAAATAGGAATATTCTTGTTTAAGTAATAAAAATTCGTTAAACAATTGCTAATTTTATAATTTATTGGTTAAAATTAAAGAATATACGCGAAATCGAACGAGAATAGCACTATTAGATAAGTCCAGAGTTCCCGGCATAACGAAATAAGTCCATACTTTAAGAAAATGTATAACCTACTCATACCACTGTGTAAATATGTATTTTGAATGTGTCAATTGCCTTATTTTCTTTCTTCCGATCTTACATATAAATTTGAACATTAAAAGCCGTTTTTCTCGGAAACTTGAAAAGTGGACTTATGTCGTTATGCCTCGAAGCCACAGATATGTATATATGAACCAAGTTTGGAATATCGAATACCGGATTGTTTGCAAACTGTGAAAATTACATGTCGAGCTTCTGACAGATGATTTTATGAAAATTGACACGAAATATTCACTGCGTATACAGAACGGTCAATCTCGATGGAACTGGGTCACATTGAAATGACTTATTTCGTTGTACATCAGCCATTCTACAGAAAAACGTACACTTGACAGTCCAAAAATGAAGACCCGTCATTTTTGAGAGCACACTTACCAAACCATTTTTTTCAGTCTTTAGGACATTACAAATGAAATGGAAAAGGGTGACAAGTCGGAACCATGTGCCAACAATTAGTTACGGGCTAATTACTGATAATGAAACAATGTCTAAAAATAGCTCTAGTTTGATGCAAAATAATTCTATAAATAACAACGCAATATCAAATTCGGAAAAAAAGAAAAAGAAACTAGAGAACGAGAGCTTTCCAAATCTTTTTTCAGAATTAGAAAATCTTGATTCCTTCAAAAGTTACGTGAGTTTGAAGTTGGGCTTGAAACTGACGAAAAATAGTAGCTAAGGGAGAACTTGGAAAAAAACCATCGATTCCAGTATTTCGTGAATTTGCCATAATTTCTGTCAGTTTCAA
>JAWWEQ010016470.1:0-34278 GCA_035583055.1 Torymus tubicola
TATAATATTGCAATATTCATTGTGATACATTGTTATCTAAAAAAAGAGCGCGCGAAGCGCGCATGATCTTGCTAGTATACAGTAAAAAATTGATTATAAAATACGGAATCCGGAATTTTGCACTCTACAAAATATCGTTAATATTACACTCAAAGTTCTTTAAATCGGTGCTTATAATATCTTTCCAACTGTTTTAAAAAATGATAACGAACATCTATTCTTATGCATTTATATGCTTTTGTTTAAATTTAATATTACGCCTGTGATTATAACTATATACATAGACGACTTATCATTTCCGGAACTGTTTAGAAAAGTATTATGGGCATCACTGGGTAAATTGAGAAAAGATACGTAAAGTATATCATACTTGCATAATAAGGGAACAACATAAAAAAAATTATTTAACTTGTGCAATTTTATTATTCATGAGAAACCTGAATACTATGATACAAATTATGTTCGGCTAAAAATGAAAGATCAAAAAATACATGAGATAGTTGAGCATACAAAATTCTTAATGATCTCTTTCTTAAGAAACTAATAGCGGAAATATGAAGTCAAACTAAAAGCTTTTGAATCTCTCTCTTAAAAAAATGATAACGGAAATTTGAAGCCAATATCAAAGCTTTAGGATTGGTCAAGTCCGTTTAAACGGAACCTATCATTCGTCGAGACTGACGTTAGTGTTTTTGCTTAAGGTCTTAACAGGTTGATCCAAATAAAATGTACAAAGTTTGAAATTATGAAACATTTAAACTAAAGATATAAATTATCAATAGTTTTAATGACTATAAATTTAATTTTGTATAGCAAAATATTATTATTATTCAGCTGTAGTTGATAATGAAGGACTGTGAATACAGTTCTGATTATTATTAAATTCACGATATTGAAAATAATTTATGGCGACGGAAGAGCGCGCGTAGCGTTCTTTTACTGGCTAGTTTTTTAAATTTAACGTTAAGTGATAAATGAAGTCATTAAGACTTTTTTTATTTGTTATAATAATTAATTAAATATTAATATGTATTATGAAATCAAAATACAATGTTTCTGTTAGAAATAATAATCATTGTTACATTGAAAATTATATCATGGTTGATATTATTTTATATGATTAATATTGAGCTTTTTGGTTAGTACCTATTATGTGGATCAATGTAAATTTTACATTTTGTCTGTTCTCTAGGAAATTTTTTGGTATCTTGAATAGATTTATAAGGTTATTTTTTAAACTAAATCATTGTTAAGGGAAAATTCGTTTGTCCATTCATTTGGAGACAATTTAAACCGTGATTAATGTGATATGCAGATAATATAATATTGCAATATAAATTAAAAAAATATGTAGGTTTTTTTTTTCGTTTGCGGTTGGATGAACTCTGAAGTTCAGTCCCCGTGCGAACGAATGAGCCGATGGTTACATAATTAGGAGGTATTGTACTTCTTAGGAATATATAGCCTGTAGCGAAAGAGAACTTTAAAATTTTGTATACACATGGCAGGCTGGCCGTCTTTATAAATAGGGTATCATATTCAGTCTAAAGCTTAAGGACTTTTGTTTGGCGTGGGAGGCTCTAAATCTACACACCCCTTGTTCTATGTAGATTCTTGTGATGCACATTGCTCAGTGCCATTGTGAACCTACCACATTGGCGTCTTGCTAAGTATCAGTTATCTCGTCTTCGCTGTGCCAGTTTATTTAACTAAGATCTAATTAAGGAAAGACTTTATTTATAATTCCATTGCTTTACATTAATAGCACCCGATACTAAACCGTAATAGAACATTTTATTTGCTAATTTCCCATAGTCTCTTATAATTGTAGACTCTCAACATCCAGTGTGTAAACTATGCTTAAGAAAGAGAAGGGAAAAAGTAAAAAAACGAAAGAGCGAGAAAGAGATGAAATAGTAAACGAGAAGGGGGCGGGACGGAGAGAGAGAGAGAGAAGTGGATTTTTTTCTGCATCTTTTTATATTTTTAACTGTTTATTTTAGAGGAAGCCTACTTAAATGCTTAGAAAAGAATACTGTAACCAGATCCAAAGAAATGTATGATAAAAGTGCACGTATATAGAATATGCTATAGAAGACTAAATTTTAAGAATTTTGCATAGATCCAAAATGTGGTACAATATTGCTAGACTAGGGTTACAGGATAGTTTTATTGTTTGAATTAAACCACTTATCATTAGCATATTATACTTCATCTACAAAAAATGGTATCAATTGAAATGTAATAAGATTCATAGATTACATTAAATTTGTATAGCATTAGAAACTTTGTTTAATTTTAATATATTTTTTGGAACTTTCACATATAATTGTTTATGTCAAAATTTTTCAAACCATTAAATCTTTATAAATTTGTTGATAATGTTAAGATCTTAAAATTTGAAAAAATGTTTGCACAAACCTTTCAAAATTATAAATCTGTTTTTATAAACCGATATGCAACATTTACGATTTCTTACCTCAGCAACTTAATTTTTTTTATATAATAAAGTACATAATGTAAAATTATACATAGTTATACATATTAATTGCTATACATAATTTATATGGAAAAATATTGACGGTATAATAGGTGGGTATAATTAGATAGAACTTTTTCAGAATCGTATCCGGTAAATTTGTAATTAGCTACGGGTATCACGTCATAAATATCCAAACATACTGAGAAAAATGTCCTAATAAAATTTACCACAACGATAACAAAACTTGGTATGTTACATCAACTTATAGAAATAAGGGAGACTGGGGTAAAACCGTATACTTTCTGCAAATTGTTAATTAAAAAAAAATTAACAAATAATAATGATATTTAACAATGGGGTTGTTTTTAGTTTGCTTTTGTCTACCTGAAAATCGATTTAATTAGCCAGAAAATTATTTGTAAAAAATGTTATTAATAATTTACGAAAGTATCCGGTTTTACCCCATAAAACAATTGTCGGGGTAAAACCGGATACTTTTATTATCTTTTTCAAAATGAATTTTAACCGCTATTCTACATACTAAAAATAATGTAAACATGTAAAAAGATTATTTAATAAAAAATTGTTTATTAACAATATTGTTTATAAGTTAACATCTCATTTTGTTTTACAAAAATAAATAGATTTTACATATAAATTAATTAATAATTTTAAATAAATAATAATTTTTGGTACTTTTACAGTAAAGCAAAAATTCTTTTTGTCATTAAATTTTTATTGATAATAATTACAAATAAATTTTCCTAGATCTAAATCACTATATAGGGTGTGTCAAAAGTTCCGGGTCTTGACCTTGAAATGACCTTGAAGGTAAAAGGCAAGATTAAAACTCACCATCAGATCATTCAGAAAAAAGCTTTGGTCTCGGTCATTTTTCTCTTTTTAAATTGTCCAGCCGTCCCGGAACTTTTGACTGCAAATCATGCACTATACCCAGTCTTCAGTGGATTCTGAGTATAAATTTTGGAAAAAAAAGCATTTTGCGTCGTCGTAATCTTGCTGCTCATTCGTTTTGTTATCTTTTTTCTTATTTTCATTAGCTCTTCTTATTCTATTTGCTAAAGTTGATTTCACGGTCACATATACAGGTTGTACACCTTCTTCAAATCCAGTTTTATTTACAACATCGGCAATAGCCGAAACCATGACTCCTTCAGACCAACTTTGCTGAGCAGATTTTCTAATATACTTGCGCATTTCTATACCAAAAGCAAAACAACAAAATTCATATATACGTTATATGAACAACACGCTAAATATTTATTATATATCCGGTTTTACCCCATTTTAAAGCATCCGGTTTTATCCCAAAGTTAACAAAAAAGTAATTATTAATTTTTTACAATTGAAAAGAAAATTAAGAGCCAGAACAACGCGTACTTATTAGTTGTAACAAATATTATAAGGCTATGTACTTACCGAAAGGATATGCTCCCAGGAAGATTGCAGACACAATGACTGTTGCGATAAACACAATCTCGTTAGTTAAGAAATATTTAACTTCGTCTGAAATTACCAGTAAGCTATTGTTGATATAGCTGTTGTATGCGAAATAATATTAGTGATATTCTTAAAAAGGTACTCCATGTATAATGTAGATGACATTAGTATTAACCCATGAAATTGACAATTCCGGTTTTACCCCAGTATACGGTTTTGCCCCAGTCTCCCCTATACCTAAAATAATCGATCTTTGTTTACCATTCAGTAGCAGGGGGAGGTGGATCACGGTGAATCTGTCAACTCAGGTGAGTATGTATGGATGGATTTATAAAAACCATTTTTTCAACGTCTAAATATACTTTAAGTAGTCCACTTACGCATATCATTTAATATAATATGATTTTTCATAGAAATACTATGTAGTAGATTTGGAAGAACAATTTTTGTAATGACCAAGATATAAGGTTCTCTAATGATTGTGTTTCATAATATGTAAAAACGAAGTTCTAATATTCACCTCTTCTTTATTCGAGTTTTTCCATCCAGTTACTACCATTCGATGTGTCTACACTGACTAGGATAGTGTACTTACCAGCGGATAAGAAATGTTTCTTAAATTTGGAATTGGGGTTTTTTAGCTTTAGATTAAAAAATGTTTTGAAAAAAGCCTTTTCTTGAACCAATAACCATTTAACTTTAAAAAGTTTTTAATATAATCTAAAAAGTGGAAAATAAAATTAGAGGAAGCTTTTATTTGATTTTCTTTTTAGAATAAAAAAATGTAAATTTCTTTTAAATTTATAAAAATTTGAAATTGAGAATAGAAAATACATTAATATATTCAGGCAGTCAAACAGTCAATTTTGGAAATTAAATAGTGTGTTTTTTATGTCCAATATTTAATTTTTATAACTTTGGAAGAAATCAATTTTTTTAAATTCTGAAAAAATCATTAAAAACTTATTTTCTATAGTTTTTTTTGTAACAATATACAAGATTTTTTAAAGTTAAGTTTAAAACAAAGCCAAAAATGCCCAAAACTTAAATTTTTTCGGGCCTTACAGTCATATTTTGCAGTTTTCTTATATTTTAACACACAAAACCCTAGTCGAAAGTTAAGCTGAATCCTTGACCCGCAGGTAGTAAAATAAGTGAAAAAAGTATCACTATAACTAATAATTCCAGCACACATTAAAAGTAATAGATTGCTTTAAAAAAACAACATACCGAAAAATTTAATTAAGACGCGTAATAAAGCATAAGAAATAGGATTAGTGTATTTTACAACCCGTACAAAAGCATGTAAACGCACATGAATCCGTACATAAACGTTCAAAACCGAACGAAATAGTAAGATTTTTTTTAAATGTACGAAAATGTACGTTTTTATACACTTTCTCATACATTCAAACCTTGAAGTTTTTACAAACATTTGAGAAAATTTAATAATAGAAAACGTTCAAAATTTGTAAGTATATCAAACTTTTCTATCGGAGGATTTTTTTGCTCAGCATGCGATGTTGTATGTGAGATACTGTGACTTGCACATAAAAATTGTTATGTAAACATAATCAATTTATCCCCGTCGTAAATTATAAATGCTGCGAAATATAGGATTTTGGTTACATTTTTCCTATCACAATAGTTTGTTAAATATAACAGTTCGAAAGAGTTTCAAATAATTTAAAATTTGATATTCAAGGAAAATTTAATAAATTATTATTAATAATAATTAATAATTAAATATATTAGTTAAAACTTTTAGTTTTTATTTTTTATTTAATTATTGATTTCCAATAATCAATGATTATTATGTTAATAATTAATAAATATTTAATACTTATTAAATAATTTAATACAGTGACAAACGATTAGAAACAATAAATAATGTCTAAAATCCTAAATTTTATAACATTTTTTAAAACTTAATAACTTTTATTAACTTAAATCAAAATACTTCCGTTGGGGATGATCTACGTTATTTGTTTATGATTTTTGATAGTTGTTATTTGTATTTTTCATCATTTTTTCTTGCATAGATATTAGATCATAGAAGACCCAGGCAGGTAAAAGGGACAGTAGATATGTTTAGTATATATTTAATTATGTCGAATATTGAAATGGTTAATAAAAATGCTCATTATCATTAGCGATTCATTTTCGAATTTCTCGATCATACCTGATGGGTTCATTACTACAATAAACAGAGAATAGTTTTTCATAAGATAACTTTTCAAATTTTTGAGAAAAAAGGGTTTTAATGTCTGATGTAAGATTTGAATAAACGAGATGAGTCACAATACTGTACTATAGTGAATTGACACATTCAAAAGGCATATTTCACGGAGATATAATTAGGTTTTTCTTATGCGTTAAATAATTAGTAAGAACTCAGAAAAATACGAACTTATCTGGTTATGCCGGGAACTGTGGACTTATCTGACAGTGCTGTTCCTCTTTATTTTGGAGTGTATTCTTTAATTTAATTATGAAACGAGTCAATGACTTTTTATAACTTATTCAAGAAATTTCTATTTTCGTGACATTTCTATTAAAATAACAACCATTTGATAAACTGCACATGTTGAACAGCGCAGACGATGGTGGTCTAATATTGTAAAACTCTAAAATGTTTATAATTTGAAAGTGTATATGAATTTTTTTAATATACAGATAAATAAATATTAGCCATCGTTATTCAATTAAAATAAATAAAATAAGTTATAACGACAAAAACTAAAAAAATTATGGACTTACATTGTTACGCCGCGCATAAAATATGAAAAGTGAACATACCTATAGTATTACGTTTTGGAAATATTGTAGCTTTAGGACATTATTTTAATTACTACTTACAGTTTTAAAGGAAAAAAACCTATTAGACGATATAAAATCTGAGGTTTCCCAATTTTCAAAAAAATGGTCTGCTTATGTTGTTATGCCTCGAAGCCACAGATATGCCTATACTTCAAGGCAATTAGATTAATGCTTTTTTTTGTGTCAATGTATTTTTTAATATGAAAAATCTTTCAAAGTAATGTTTTTATATATCAAGAGGTATGCTAGTATATAGTGAGTTTTGTAAGAATTTTAGAATAGGTCGGTAATAATGATTATAGGAAACTAATTTTGTCAATAAAATCATCTTGAAAGTTTTTAATATTTTACAAATAATCCTTCGATAATATTGATAAATAATAAAATTATGATAATTATTAAGATATTAGGTAGTAATATAATGAGTTATATATTGATCGATAATATTGATAAATAATAAAATTATGATAATTATTAAGATGATAGGTATTAATACAGTTAATATGAGTTGCAGATATTATGGTTAATATATATATCATTATTAGATATCATTATTTGTTGACTTTTGGATGTTTTTGAATATATTATTCTCATTGTTAAGAACAAGTAGTTACTCAGAGGTTTAACTTTTTTACTTTTTTTTATTGTTAACATGTTTTCTATCAATTTCGATGAGATTCGTATTAAACACTTGCAAATTTTAAATGCAGTTATACAATGATTTATATAATAAAGCCTCTTTTGAAATTACTAAAAGATATTGACAAACTAGAGTGTCAGCTAAACTTGTGACAAACGTAATTTTTTTACGACGAGAACCACAAGGGAAGAGAAAGATATATACACGAAACTGCTTAAAGGAAGTTCCGTTTGATGTATTTCTTTGTAACGTGGTATCTCCCATGCTCGAGCACCTAATAGACTTTCGGCGGTCAGAGCTGCGGCTAAGAGAGTGAGTGTGAGTGATTAAAACAAGATCTCGGATCCCATAGTTTTGGATAGCAGCACTCCTTTTTTATACTCTCATATCTCATCTTGGTTTTTTACCCACGACGCCGTGGCGGCTCCATTGGTTGGGCCAGAGAATGGTCTCACTAAGGAATAGCGTAGACGCAAAGCACAAAGGACCCACAAAAAAAGTGAGCTCGAGTGAGAAAATGACGGGTCAGCAGCTACTGAAATGGGTCTTTTATGCTCTTCTATCCATCAGCTGGCTTAGTTTGCGTGTAATTTATACTTCTACCGGCCTTCCTCTAGCAGCACCAGAACAAAGTATCGACAAGAACAAGAATGTACGTTTGCTCCGACAAATTGATAAACATAGTTGACGTAATTGTTCATAGTTTATTAGAACAAGTTAGCCTTCGTATGCTTGCATTGTAGTGAGAGTAGCCGAAACAGATTGAGCTGCAAAAAATAGAATAGAAAAGAGGAGGCAGATGGCTCAGATCATAAAATCAAGAGTTCGTAAAAATGACAATTTACATCGCTTGCGCCGCCAGTCATAAAAACAAGGTAATGCACAGTAGTAACGAGGTCGACCAAAGTACGGCGCGGATGACTTTGGCGAGGAGAAACACTGATTTTCAAGAGAACGCAGACCACGAGCCATTGATCATTATATTGGGAGACCATTATTTGCCTTATTCCACAGATCTCATCTGTAGTTAAGTTTTCGTTGGTAAGTATTCTCTCTCTCTCTCTCTTTCTCATTCATTCTTCCGGCCGCACGGCACCGACAATAATCGTATTCTACAAGTGCAGCCACTTGGTCAACTAGATTCGCGTAGCTCTCTCGCCTGCGGTTTTCCGTGGAAACGAACCCTGGACACCCGCGGGAAATCGATTCTTCAGATCTTTATTCTTTGGTTTCGATACATTATTTTTCTTTTACACCTATCGCGTATGATACGAAGAAAACATAATTCTTTACCTAATATTAGATCTAATAACAACTTTGCAATTATTACTACTTATTTATTCTCCTCTTTGTTATGTAGTGTTGGCTGGCTTGGGTTAACGAGCTGTTACGTACGAGAGGACGGACTGAATAAGTCGCGTAAAAAATATGCGACGAGCGGGATTCGAACACATGATTTCGAGATTTGTAGACCCGCGCTCTACCACTGAGCTAACGTCGCGATGCTTGCTGGAGAGCATTGCGAGTGTCTAATCCTTATCGTGAAGCGGATGCGTCAGGGCTCAGGTGACGGTCGAGCTGAGCCCGTGACAGAGTATATAACAAATTGATAGTCCAATTTTAAGTTACAAAACTATAAGACAGACTTTGGTAAAATTAATAAAATTGAAGACAAGAAAACTGAAGACTATAAACTAAAAAAAGGGAGAATTCCCACGCGTAGATAGGTAGAGAGGGAGAGAGAGGAGGCAAAGAAGAAAAAGTAAGTGGTGGAAAATAGTTGGAGCAGCGAAGCAGCGTTGAAAGGACAACAATCCCTTGTTGGGAGGAGGAAGGCAAAAGAGATAAAGAGACTATCAAGGATAAGAGACCATAAAGAAAATTGCTTGATTCACCGCTAATCGAACTTGCTTGCATATGAGAGACAGGATATTTACTCCCCTCTGTTGTGCTGCGCAGTAACCGCAGTTAGCCCTTTACATAGGAAGCTGTGGCTCGGGTAGTTACATTAAAGTTAAAAATCATGTCAATATAAAAAGAAGGAAACCGAATTATCTCAAGAGTTATGGAAAAAACTAATAAATAATAAAAGGTCTAAAACGACCTGCAATTGTAATGTATTAGAACGTGCATTACCGTATATTGTCGCCTGAAAATAAAAAAGAAAAAATTTTCGATAAATATATAAGAATTGCTTATTTGATGTAACAGCTAATAAAAGTACGCATTCTTTGAGTCACGAGATCGCATGCAAGTAAAATATATTAGTTTAGAATTAAAAATATTCAATACCTGTTTCAAAATTTATTTTTTTCTAGAAATAAAACTTATCTAATTTCAACTTTGTGCTATTTTGCTAAAAAATTATACCTGTTCTATTGATTGTATTTTTAGCGAGTAAAATAATGAAAATATGTAGACGAAGCTTTATTAAGAATGAATCCTGAAACAGAAGCTCAATATTTTTTATGCTACAATAAAAAAAAACGGCTGCTAATTCATTGGCACTTAACTTCCTCAAACTTTAGTTAATTATTCCTTTAATTAATTTTTACTTCCAATATTTAAAATTTTATACTTTATTTTCTAAAGGTAGGCTTTACTATATATAAATATATATTTTTTAATCCGTCTATTTTTTTTTAATATATTTGTAATATATAAATTATATAACTCCAGGAGTTCAATCGTTATAATATCACATTTTGATGTTTCAAAAAAAAAAAAAAAAAATTATATAGTTACGTATTTTAATTTATGACAAATATATATATTATAAATTATTATAAGTTTCCTTTAATAGTAGAACGTGTTTACTTTACCATTAGCAAAGCCAACTTTGCACAAATCATTATTCAAAGTAAACTTCTACTGTGTATCAAAATATCTATATTACACATTCGTAAATACATGTGTATATATATATATACACACATGCATTTTCTCCATCAAAAATAATGATATCCAAAGTTTCTTATTTTACGCATACTATGTGTAAAAGTTCATTTGGCAAACAGAAAACTTTTTATAAAATAGAATTTTACGCATACGTTTCGAATGTTACCCATGCCATTCCGATACATATCATTCTCGATAAATAAATTTCAAAAAATGTATAGAAAAATTTTAACATGAAATATCTCTGAACCTCAAATATCTTTTTTCGTATATGAACCGATTTTTTTTATAACGAACTTGATCTGAAGATATATAAAAGCTAAATATGTTAAAAATTTTATAACTGTTGGATAATATTTGCTAAAACAAAATATATGCCAAATTACAGGACGATTGGATAATTTTTGCTCTTGTTATCGTGCGGCAACAAAAAAGTAAATTTTTTCTAAAATAATTTTTTGTTTTAAAAGAAATGAAAATAATCTCTTGAAATTTTAACCACATATAGCCTTCAAATCGTATAATAACTGGTTAGAATTTTAAGTCGATAAATAAGATAATTTCTGGAAAAAAGCGATGCAAAAATTTTTTTAAAAAATTTTTAATCTTAAATATCTTTTTTCGTAAAAGACCAATTTTTTGGGCAACGAACTCAATCTGAAGATATATAAAAGCTACATCTGTGCCAAATTTCAAAACGATTAGATAATTTTTGCTCTTGTTACCGTGCGACAACAAAAACGCAAATTTTTCTAAAATAATTTTTTTCTAAAAAAATGTAGATCTTTTGAAATTTTAACCACATATAGCCGTCAATTCGTGTAATAACTGGTTAAAATTTCAAGTCGATAAATAAAATATTTTTTGTGATATTAATTTTTGAAAAATAAAAAAGTTTTCATTGATAACAAATGACAAAGTGAAGATATTTTAAATTAAAAAAAAAAAGAAAATATAGGTAATTTAAATAATTTTCAAGAGAAGTTTATTTTACGTTATAATGGTTGTAAAATATGAAAAAATCGAGAAACTAAAAATTCAAAATTGTTTTTAGGTTATAAAACAAAAGAAAAGTAATACAAATTCTAATCCATCAGGGTACTTTTATTTTCCCGCGAGACGAAGAGAATAAGCTTTACCCGACGAAAATCGGTTGATTCGTTTTGAAGATATGACGAGTTGAAATATACGCACACACACACATACATACAGGGACGAAAACAAAAATTATCAAAATCAAATAATATATCACATTAAAACATCTTTTTGAACATTTTATTTTTCGAAAATTTTTTTCACCGTTACAAAGCTTACTCTATAAGGAAGCAATCCTGGCACTTTAATGTTAGATAGAATTTTAATTCAGTAAAATTTTGTAACCTAAAGGTAACGAACTGTCCTTGTAAATCTAGCTCGCTTAACATCATAGTAAGTTAAGCTTTATGATAGTAAAACTATAAAATTTGTAAAAAATATTTATTTATTATATAATTTTATCATATTTGAAATACAGAAGATGGAAAACAACCTAAAGATGAAAATGGTGTTCATAATGTTGATTATGATGAGAATGAAAGGGATACTAACAATAGATGATGAAGAAAATAAGAAAAATTAGATGATAAGTCGGGCTCGAACTCGCAGATCTAGCCCGCTGCTTTGAACACTCTATGTATAATGTCGTGATACTTGCTTGAAGGCCTCGCGCGCGCAACTCATTTTGATCGTTATGCTGACACGTCAAAAATTCATATAAAACTGTTTCCATTTCTCATAAAAATTATTTTTGTTATCTAAAGTATCTCATTTCAGTTTTACTCGCTCTCTTTGACTTTTCAAAATTGTTTAAAATAATTTCCCTGCTTTATTTTCAAATCTTTCAAAGCTTTGATGCTTATTTAAATTGGTGATTAATGGAGGCATTAATAATCCATTCAAACCATAAAAAAAGTTTAAAAAAATATATAATTGCAGTATAATATGTACTTTTATAGGACTTAATTAATCAATTGACCAATTAATGGGGACCTTACAAACGTTTAATCTATTATAACAAATGGGTATCAATTTTATTTTTATATTGGCTACAAAGGTTTTATTTTGATTTCAGATTTCCGTCATCATTCTTTTAAGAGAGATATGTATTACGTAGGTAACATCACTAATCAGTCCTCAAAGACATTATATTAGTTCTAGAATAAAATCTAGAATGCGTTTAGTAAGTATGTGTATTTACCAAAAAGTTAAGCCGTATTAGTTTTAGAAACACTCTTTGGTAGTAAATAATGTAGTAAGAGCATTTAGTGGTGATATTTATCTTAGGTTTAAAAGTTATTCTTTTAGAAGTTGAACACATTAATTTCGGTTGGTCAAAATGATTTAATGGTTATCAATTCCAACTCATGAATTGGATAATCGATACTATAACTGACTACATGTTACACCTCTTTTTATTACTTAATTTCGATTTTGAGTATATTGCTGTTTAACCAGGAGAGTGTCAGGAATCTCGATCACGGATTTGGCAAACATTTTAAAATATGTTTTTAGATGTAGAAAGAAACACAAAAAATCTGATTATTTTTATGTTTATTGTGAAAAAAATCTTGGAAAAGTCTGTTCTTGAAACCATAACCATCTATACTTTTGAAAAAAGTATAAACATAATATAATTTGTAATAACGCGTTTTGAGCAACAGAAATTATACCGCATTTTTATTATAATTATAAAAATAATTAATATATTTAAGAATAATTTTTCCATTAGTTTAAAAAAATTACCATGTATTGTAAGGAATTTTGCTGTCCAACATATAGTAAAAATTGCCACATCACTAATACTTTCAGCGCACGACCACGCGCACGACCACGCGCCTGATTGAAGTTATGTTTTTTTTCGCGATGTCACTTTGTGCTGTTTTTAACTTAAGGAAACATGAAAAATCTTCATTTAATTATTTAGTTTGTATATTATGTAAATTAATTACAAGTTATTTGTTGATATTATAGTAGTTATTTATTGCCATTTGATTATCATTGAAATTTTCTTATAATCGGTACAATTATATCACTTCCAAAATTTTGTACTCAAGAAACTTATGTGGGTAACTGGTTAACGCATCAGATTGCCGTGTGGAGAGTCGCAGGATCGAATCGACTCCTTCGTCGAAAAAAAAATGTATTTCTTAATTGAATTTATTTTAATATTGAATATAGTATTTGTATAAATACGAAATACAGAATAAAAATAAAATTGTTACTTGAGCTGATTTATAAAAATTACAATGTTGGATACAGAAAAATATTTCAGTTCCTTTATCTTTCTATAATAATCGGAACAAAAATGATAAAAAATCAACAGAAATGACTAAAAAATGTGTTTTTCTGTCTTTTTTCACTATTTAAATAGCCCACAGCTTTTTCCTGTGACCTTCAACCATCAAAACCAAAATTTTGTCTTAAAGGTAATAAATTAAATATACTTTTTGGACTATACTACAGAAAATAAGTTTTGTCGAGTACGCCTTTCACGTAAAGTGAAGGATTGGTTTTTAACTATCAAACACAAAAATTTGATTGATCAATTTATAAAAATTCTACATAATTCTATTCACAAATTGCAAAATTTTTCCCATTTAATGTGTTATACAAAAAGTTTCACCTTTTTGAGTTAAAAAATCATGAAAATTGATGTTTTTTGAAAAAAAAATTCAAATTTTCAAATTTTTAATTGATTGCAACTTTTCAACAATTGAATATTTAGGTCTGAAATTTTAGGGTTGTATTTTGGGGTTACTTATCAACAAGAAAGCCCATTTTGAAGAATTTTTAAATTTTGACCTTTAACAGTTGACGTGAAGTTACCCATATGTAGCTTTTCAGAAAAATTACTTCTAACTTCTCTGAAAAAATGTCGAAAAAAAGTTGATGTACATCTCTAAAAACAGCGAATTTTCTTATTCTATAACTAATATAATATACAAAAATGATTTTGAACATAAAAATCGACAGTATTTTTCAGAAATCTATAATTGATTTTTGAGCTCTGAATGCAAAATAAGATGTTTCTCGTTATTTTCACCAACATGATATTGATATTAAATGATTTCATAACAACAAGATTGGGTTTTACGATTGAAAACTAAAGAAGATGAACTTTCATTAAAATTGAAAAATGTGATTCCTTGCAAAGTTATGGCAGTTCAAAATTTATCATCGAGAATGCAACGAAATATATACATAGTCGAACAGTTATAATGTTAGGATTGAATACTGCATTTTTAGCTCAAATGTGAATTTTTATAATTTGACAAAAAATTAACATTTTTTAATTTTAAAAAAGTACATGAAAGCTCATGTTCTTTAGTTTTAAATCGTAAAAAAGTTGTGAGCCAATCATGTTATTATGAAATCATTTAATATCAATATCATGTTGGTGAAAATAACGAAAAACCGCTTATTTTTTAGTCAGAAATTCAAAGATGAATTTTAGTTTTCTGAAAAACATTATCCCGATTTTGTGTATTCAAAATCATTTTCGTGTACTATGTTAGTTACAGAATTAGAAAAGTCGCAGATTTAGACGTGTGCTTCAACTTTTTTTTCGCCAATAATTTTTTTTTGAAAATCTGCATATATTTTCTTGACAGTTAGTAGTAGAGAAAAAGAATTAGTCTTATATCGGAGAACCAAATGTGAATACTTCGAATCAATCCACTCGAGTGGTCAAGGTTAATATTACATAATCGCATTGCATTATCTTCCCCCTTTTTAGCGCTATACGTTAGAAGCAAACAGTACTGAAAAAATATTTTAAGATATACCATGCAACTTACTTGCGGGCACATTTTGCATTGGTACTTCCTCGGCGGATGAGTGTGAGGCCCACTGAGATGAGGGTTAAGATGCGATGGATGAGAGGGTTTTGCGGTAAGAGGTTGGGGTACCACCAAAAGACTGGCGGGAGGACTGCCGCTACTGCTGCCGCCGGCCCCACGGTATTGATCGTCTCCTGAAACATGTTTAATCAAAATTAACAGTATTAGTTTATATTCACATAAAGTTTTGTCTCTCCCTTTCTTTCTCTATAGTTGATCACTCGTATCTAATAATGAGTGCCAAATTTTGAATTCCATTCGAAAACCCTTTTTCTTGAAATATGTGTATGTGTGCTTTTTTTTAATGATACGATCGAGATATTTTAATTCGATGTGTAGATTTGAAAGAGAATCAAAATATCTATGTTTTCTTAAAAAAAATTCTAGCTATCATGGTTTATTTGTTATTAAGAAAAATACGTTTCGTTTTTAAAACATATAAATCACAAACTATACGTTTAATTTTTTTGAGAAAAATCATGATAATGCATAATATAAATAGTTATAATCTGTAAAAATTTGAATTTATTCTGTTTATTAGTTTTTATTTCAAAAATAAGAGAAAAAGAATGAAAATTGAACATTTCATAATATGGCTTTTTTAGTGAATAAACATTATTTTCCGTCCAAAAGGAGTACATTTTTAGCGTTACTATCACGTATGTATATACGTAAGTATGCAATTAAATTTATGAATTATCTCAAAGAATTTCCCATGGATCTTCTATAAAAAAAAACGTAGAAAATCATAGTAAGTTTTAATAGACAAATTTAGTAAAATTTATAAATTGTATAAAAACGCATAAAATCATACAAAACGTACAAAAACGTACGCGATCGTAAAAAAAATGTCAAAAACATTTTTTGAGGGTTTCTTACAGGTTCCCTATGTTTATTATTTTCATGGCAGCTATCAAAATTTTGTCCAAATAAGATGCGCGCGAGGCCTTCGAGGAAGGCTCAGTTGGTAGAGCACCGGATTAGAATTCGCGGATTTTTGCATTCGAATTTCGGTTGCCGCATATAATTTTTTACGAGACTCATTCATATCATTCACTTTGACTTCTTCTCATACGTAACACACTACATAAAGAAAAACGTTAATTCAAATATTAAATATATTTTATGTGTTGGTGAACAAAGCTAATGTATATGATATACTGGCGTTTGTATCAAAGAAGATTTTGGATTCAAGCCCGCATTGGCGAGGATTAGTCGTGCCTTTAAGCTGCCGGGTCATCTGTTCACAAACAACTATTGGAATCTCCTATTTTAAAACTCGGATTTTGTCTTTTTAATCCTTTGACTCCTATTGTTACTCTCATGCAACATGATATTAAAAAATGTTTCAAACAATATTTTGAACTCATGATGACTCAATTGGAAGATTATAGTGTCTATTTGTTGCTGTTGCTTTCTTGTTGAAAAACAAAAAAAAAAAACAGAAAAAAGACAAAAAAGAACCCCTGTGAAAAAAACAAACGTAGGAAATCGTAAGAAACCATAGGAAATAGTACAGTAAACCGTACAAAACTATTCCAATTCGGACATATTTCGTTACAGTTTTCTACGTTTTCGTACGGTTTCGTACAGTTCTGTACAGTTAATAAATGTATAAAACTGTAATAATATTCATTAGAACTTACGGAAATGTACGTTTTCGTACATTTTCTTATATTTTTTTATCTTTTCGTACATCTTCTTACGTTTTCATACGTTTCAATTTTCAGGTACTAATCGAAGGATTTTGTGAATCGTAGAAAATCGTAGATAACCGTAAGAAACCGCAGAAAAATGTAGGAAACCGTACAAAAACGTACGAAATATGTCCGAATTGGAACGCTTTTCTACAGTTTTGTACGGTTTCGTACGGTTTCTTACGACTTCCTACACTTGTTTTTTCCATATGGGAGACAAAAAAGAAATTTTTTTGTTGTTTTTTCTTAGTTACGCTATTTTAGATACAATAAAAGTGAAAAAAAAAAACAATTTTGTATTAATGTTCATTGTTCGGTTCTGAAAGGGTTAAAAAATGATACTGCTGTTACGTGTGGTTACACTTCACGAATATGTAAGAACGAACTAAGCAAGGCGCCCGATTGTAATATAACACCGATTAGCAGAAAGTTGAACGGTGGCGGTCGTGGCTGAGATGTTAGAAGGTCTAATTGGCAAATGGATAAACTGAGTTCAATCCTGGATCCCATCAATTATTACTAAATTATTTACGAGATCTCACTCGTAGCACTATCCATAATATAGGCTTATTGAAACATATGCACGATTTTCGCCGTTTTTAGACCGAAAAATGTATTAAAATGACGGGGGAACAATACCTTTTAGTTCGGCGGGCAATTTAGTCATTTTTACAAGGTTCCTAGTAATTTTTACTCAGAAAACTGTCAACTTTTACTAGTTGAGTGATAAAGTAACCTGGTATTTGTTTTCTCGCACATGCACGAAAGACAACTTCAAACTTTTTACCAAAGTACCTTAGTAAAATTTTTTCTGATTAATATAAATTAAAAAAAATAATTTTTCCATATTAATGGATATATAGTATTTTAATATAGAAATAGAAATAGACAAGTATGAAAAAACATTAAACTGAAAAATACTATTACGGAAGCGCGATTCGATCCGACGATCTTTGGGTTGACAGTCCGACGTCCTACCGAGTGCTTCACGGAATCTGTTAACAACAGTCATTTGGTCCGCGCAGAAGCATTTTAGATAGATTCTGTTGCGCCCGCTGCTCTAAAACTGCGTAAATAATTTTAAGAAGGAAAACAAAATCGAATTAATTTTTTTCATTTAATCTTAGTATTGTTATGCATTGAAATGAATAAGTTGCGTAAAAACCTGAAGCTGAAGACACGGATCCGCGGATTCTAATTCGGCAATCTACCAACTGAGCTAATGTTGCGAGCCTAGCTCGAAGGTCCTGCGTGCATCTTATTTTTATTATTATACTGCCGCGTCAGAGCCCGAATGTACGGTCGAGCAGCTGAGTCCGTGACAGTATCAACTTATAAAATTAATTAAGAATTACATATAACAATTTAAATTAAATAATTAAGTTATAAAATATACAAATTATAAAAGAAAGAATAATGTATAATCTAATAATATCATTTCATTTTTCAATGTGACGTTTTAGGCTCCAAAAGCTCCAAAATTAATTCATGTGTCACAGAAAATATAGTATGCACCAAAGTGCATAATATACTTTCCATTTTTTGGTAGTGAAGAGTATAAGTAGTAAGAACAGTGAGTTAAAGGTTAAATACTGAGCGTATAATTAGTTAATAATAATATGAAATCTGTATATACGATGCTGATTTAGTAATTACATCTCTTGATTGTCGAAATTTTTTCATATTTTATTAATTAACTTGTATCGTACGTAACAGTAATTTATCGCAATTAATTACTATAGACACGTAAGCGGCTATTTGCTTGTGCGATATCTTTGTGTTTAGGAAATCGCTTGCCTCTTCCCCTTCGAGTCATTCGACTTTTATGCACGCAAGACTCTTCTTCTTGTTCACCTTTTTCTAGGATATTTATGCAGTGCCTGTTCACCTATTTTTTGTCAAACTGTTTTTCCTGCCTTACGAGTACTCTCGTACTTTCACGGTGGAATTTTCATCGACCCATGTAATTGATTTGTTGTATGGAACTTGTTTTCCCCTACGGCCATGCTTCGTACAAGCAAGATTCTTTTTTTGCACGTACTGATCTTACGTCAAACGCTTTGTAATTGGATTAGCGGCACGTGCGAGGTAATTTATGTCTCATGGCAGGTGGTTTCTAGCTCAATCCTCTTTCTGACTGTGGTCTTGAGAGCTCTTCCTCCAGATAGGCGTTATTTAATACTTTAATTAAAGGACTACTCGTTATTTACAGTATCCACAAAATATCGGATCATGGCGTTATGGAAAAACGCCCTTCACCTTCGTTCGAACAACTCGCAAACCTGTGCAACAGGCACAAATACCAATTGATACAGTCTGATCAACTACCGGCGTGCACATTTAATTGACCCGTTCAACTGCATGATTAGTTAAAAACTCAAACGCCTAATAGAGTGAATAATTTGATTAATATATATGGTATATTTCAGGTGAAGTCAACAGCTCAAAATTTTAAAATCGAATCTTCAAAATTTGTTTATACTTAGTTTTCTCTGAAAAAAACATGTTACTAGATTTTTAGACCAATATTTCAATAATTACAAAAGTTATTGAACATCGAAAATTTTTATTTTTTGCAATTTTTTGTGGTAACTCAACTGTTGCCATTTTTTTACTCAAAATCCTGAAACTTTTTGTATAGCACATTGATTGGAAAAAAGTTTGCATTTTACTTGCAGAATGTAGCCATATTTATTTGATGGCCCTTTTTGAAAGTTTCTGATTGGCTGCCTTTCAGTATACCTTATTCAAGAAAATTCTTTAAAATAAGCCCTGGATCGTGATTGGCAACACATCCTGAAAAGAGTTGTACATTTTTTAAATATCAATAAATTCATTCGAAGGTCAAAAATACATATTATTGGTTTTTTATTGATATTTAAAAAATTTATAACTTTTTTCAAGAGGTGATGACTCATAATTTTGGAGATATAAGAGGTCAAAAACTAAATTTTGATGATTTTTTTGAATTTTTGTCCAATTTTCATTAATTAATGACTCCTCAAGGAATCATTTTTCGCGATAGACACAGGACTAGTTTTTTTTTGTAGAATATTCTCAGCTTTTCAATGAAAATATAAATTAAAAAAATTAAAAGTCTGATGCGGACTGTTTCCACCGAAAACGTCATGGAGATACTTTTTTATTATCCAAAAGTGTCCGTAAAATCCAGGATTTATCCTGGAATGATTAACGATCGTTTATGGATCTAAAAAAATTTATTCGTGTCATCATTTTCTTAAAAACGTCGTACACAGGTCTAAAAAATTATAGTTAAATTCTACGAAAAATTAAAAGAGAAAAATGTATACAAGATATTTCGAATTTTGCTTTGTTTTAGAGCTTAAAAGTCCGTTAATATTGATAAAATTTGAGACGAATTTCATCCGTACATTCAGAATTTTGATTAATTTTTCCAAAGAAGAAACTTCGTATCGAATTTTTAATTTTTTTTGGTTATATGTTTCATTTGCAAATATGTAAGTGAAAGCATATACGTACAGCGTTAAGAGTATTTTTATTGAAAAGCTGAGAAAACTCTCCAAAAAAATAAACTATTCTTGTGTCTATCGCGAAAAATGCTTCCCTGAGGAGTTATAAATTAATAAAAATCGGTCAAAAATGCAAAAAATCATCAAAATTTAGTTGTTGACCTTCTATATCTTAAAAAATAGGGGTCAAAAAATATAGAAAAATTCAGGAATATCCAGAATGAACAGTAAAACATTTTCTGCGAGTTTTAAGAAAAGCTATTTTTTGACCTCTCGATTTGACAGAGACTTGGTCATATATATATTAGAAAAAGTGCAAAATCATTGAAAAGCAATCTGCACGGAGACCGTGTTGAGTAATCACACCACTTTTTTCCATCGTTTATCGCTTATCGTTTATCCATCTAGTCTATTGGTTACGTGTTATCTTGCAAATCATATCGACAAACGAAGGAATGAGCTCGTGAACTGAATGTATAATCTATGCATGACAAACGCCGTACACTCTTCGTAATAATTATCTCAAGGTCGGTAAATTGTTGGTTAGAGTGAAAAAAGTAAGTATCGTTGACAAGTACTAGCGCCTATTTCTGTTACTTCCTCGTTCTTTTAAGTACGCTCGCGCTTTTTCTCAGTTTTTTCTTTTCATTGTGTCAGCCAAAGAATCCTTAGACCACGGGTTTTAGCTTCATTATTAAGGTTTCGATTTGATTCGATCTTACTACCGTTCCTTGCGAGTTATTATATTTATATTCCATTATAGGCCTGGTATCTTTGTTGAGAATAGCATTTGCACAACACATAACCCAGATCAATCAATTCTTCTATAACCACGTAACCACACTGAGAAAAATGATATAGGAAAAATAATATTCTTCAGATAAAAATTACTATAATTTCTCTTAAACGCGGGACATACTCACTTTATGAAGAAATTTTAATACAATTATAGTAATTTTTAATATGAGCCTATCAATTTTTACTATGTGAAAAAACAAAAATTGCTATGTAACATAGTAAAATTTAGTGTACGTAAGACAAATATTAGATGGCCTGAAAATTTTACTATGTTACATAGCTATTTTTGTTTTTCTTATAGCAAAAATTTATAGACTTGTATTATGAATTACAAAATGAATATTTAAAAAATATATATGCTTTAATTTATAACTCTAACTGTTTTTACTGATATTTATGATAAATTAAAAATATTAATTTATAATATTTTAGAAAAAGACGCAAGAAAAATTATAAATATAAGAAATAATTAGCACCAATTGGATAATTGAAATAAAGTTTTCAACAATATATATTAAATATTTAATAATATTAATCATACATCACATTTTTTCTGAATAAAGTGCATTAAAAAATTATATTTAATTGATTATGTCAACAAATAATTGTTATGAAAGTAAAGATAGTGAATATACAAGTTCCAAAATTTAGTAACGCATATGTCTGTATAGGTAAGTGGTTAGCGTGCCCGACTGCTGTGCTGAGGACTCAGGTTCAAATCTCGATGTCATAAAAAATTTTTTAATTCTTTTATCTAATTTATTCTAGTTTTAGACCTTTTCTTGTTTTCTTGTTTTAGATTTTTTTCAGACCTTTATAAGACATTTTTTTAAAAAATCATAACCTAAATGAATTTTTTTAGGTTATAAAATGATCGAATACCATTCTGGGATTTATACAGATACTTCGTACAACAAAAAGGTATCTCCATGAATTTTTCAGTGGAGATACCTTGGACCGGTTTTTTCAGACACTGTTATTGAAATAGGATCGCATCTAAAACTGAAATTATTTTGGAATTATCTAATCATCTTATTATATTATTGTTCATTAATGACTCCAAACACATGCAGGCCTGAATGTAATATATTTATACAATAAAAATCGTGCACTTCATTTTCGTCAAATTTGTAGACTAGAAGAGTGGCGGCACATGTTCAGACGAGCACCAAGTACCCCTATCGAAAAATATCAGGTGATTTATCAGCTGATGTATCACCTGATTTGTTATACCAAAATGTCAAAAATCATCTTTTTCAATACTTAAAAATGCCTAATAGGCTATTTTACTTCCAGATGAACTCAATAATGCAAATTTCAAAGCATTTTAAACAATTTTCTAGTTTTACAAATTATGAAAAATTCACCTGAGATCTTACCTGAGTAATCACTTAATTTGTCTGCAGATTTTTGGCCTGATATCTCATGTAGAAAATTAATTAGAATTGAAAATTTGGTTCAAATGCTTCGAAACTGACATTTATGAGTTCGTCTGGGGAATAAAACAGCCTATTATGCAATTTTAGGTATTGAACAAGCTGATTCTTAATTTACGTAAGTTTTCTACAGCATTTGGAGCAGAATATCAGATGGGATTTTAGTATGACAAAGCACGTGATACATCAGCTGATAATTTATCTGATATTTTTGGTATGGACGTCACGCGACGTTGTAGCAGACGTAAGGTTATGTGTAATATTATCATTACTTGTCTATAAATTTTCATAATTTATCTATAAACCAGATCTATCAGATTGTAGATTTTTACCATCAAATAAAAAATAAATATAATATTGAAGCAAACATTTAAGCGAAAGATTGTTTCCATTTCTTCTGGAATAAATTACCGTAAACTTGGGAATGTTGTGAGAAAAGTGTGAAAGACATATTTATTATACAGTTGTGAAAAGCTATTTTGTTATTCTTTGTTCACCTTGTCAAACCAATAAGGAACCAACGAGTTTTGATTTTCTTTATACAACTTATATTGATGGTTTGCTTCTCCAAAAAGTCAACCATAACTGTCTAGTAGTTTTTCTGCAGCATTGAATTGCAAGCTATCCACTTAGTTATCTGAATCAATTGTGTGTAGAGAGAGCTCATCCTTTCTACATTACTACGACCGGTCTCAGAACACATAATAAATAAATGACAAGCAGGGCTAACATTCTGATTATCAGAATCCAGAGAAAAAAGTCAGTGGTTATAATGGTAAGATAAAGACACACGTTGCAATCGGTTGCAATAGTAAAGGATGTTTTCTTTAATTAAAACACACGGTTTCGGCTACTAAGGGAGCGTCGGGAACTACGTTGGACTTCGATAGAAGCAGAAGATGGTCGTGGGAACTTGACAATTATTACCACTGTACACATAACATTGTTTTTCTGCTACGTCATTCGGCGGGTGCATGGCACTTGCGGCATCTTTGCAGTTTTTATCAAATCAACGATCTTCTTTGTCGTCTGGTAGGAACTTCTTTCAAGAACGCCGCGCGATCCAAAGACTCTTTTTCTAAACTAAATAAAGTAGATCCTGCTTTCACCCGATTTTTCGCAAGCACTTTGAATTGTAGTACTGCACACTCAACAAAAGAGTATTTAACTCGTAAAGCGCTTCCAAATTCATTTCCATGTTAATTCCCTTGATAGAGCACCGGCCTCTGGACTCGATTCCTAGTTATCACATTTTTTCGGGCGATGATCTTTACGTAAAAGAATCTTTTCTGTTTTCGTAAAACTACAATAAAATATTGAAATAAACCAACCTAAAAGAAAGTGTCATAAGATATACTTTCCCTCAAAAGCGATAGCAACCCAAAACCTACTTTTTAATTTATGTGAAGAATATCTATTTTCATAATAAAACCTATTAATAAATGAGATATTTCAGGTGAAATCAGCAGCTCAAAATTTTAAAATCGCTCAAAATTTGTTTACACTTAGATTTTTGTGAAAAAACATGTTCCTAGATTTTTAGATGAATATTTCAATAATCACACAATCAAAAATTATTATTTTTTGAAATTTTTTGTGAAAACTCAAATTTTACTATTTTTTTACTCAAAATCCTGAAGCTTTTTGTATAGCACATTCATTGGAAAAAGTTTGCATATTACTTGTAGAATGTAGCCATATTTTTTTTATGACTCTTTTTGAAAGTCTCTTATTGGCTGCCTTTCAGTATACCTTTATAAAAAAAGAAGTACGATAGAATATTTTTTGTTCAACAAATTCTTTTCTGATTCTGTATTGAAAATCCTTTAAAATAAGCCTGGGATCGAGATTGGCAACACCTCTTGAAAAGAGTTATGAATTTTTTAAATATCAATAAATTCATTCGGAGGTCAGATATACATATTATTGATTTTTATTTATTCTACTACTGAATTTTTTTCGATTTATTTTGACTCATATTTTTGGAGATATGAGGTCAAAAACTAAATTTTGATAATTTTTTTCATTTTTGACCGATTTTCTATAATTTTAGTATAGACACAGGAAAATTTTTTTTTGTACACTGAGAAAAAATATAGTAACTCTTACCATAAAAGAACTATAAAATAAAAAAAAACAGATTGATATTTAATGAAAATAAATTTTATTTTTTACTTTTCATGTTTATTATACAATATAATATTTTCGTTTTTTTGCGTAATAAATAAAAGAAGGTTCAATATTTGCAATTTTATCTAACGATACTAATTGTTCGTCTTTAGTTTCAATAACTTTAGGCAAACTTAAATGTTCACATATGGAAACTGTTTCTTACAACTTACAAACCACTAAAAAATCAT
Source organism: Torymus tubicola (assembly GCA_035583055.1). NCBI lineage: Eukaryota > Metazoa > Arthropoda > Insecta > Hymenoptera > Torymidae > Torymus > Torymus tubicola. The sequence goes on from JAWWEQ010016470.1 coordinate 24,961, forward strand.
GAAGATGACTGTATCCGTGACACACGGAAGCTTTTTTATATAAAGAAACAATTTTACCAAATATACGCAAATCTCCCAATTCTAATAGGCAAATTACACCCTCCATTTTAGAATTATTTATATCAACTCTTTTTAATTTTTCAAAATTCTCTATACTGATGTTGTATTTTACAAGAGTTTCAAATTCCTTATCAAGTGAAATGATTTTCTCGCGTATGCTAGTCTAATTTTAAGAATTTGCTATCTATATACTAAAGGACGTAAATGTTAATACGTTGTCCTTATCGATATAAACTATGTAAAGTATTTACGTTTATCATATCGACAGTGCGTACGAAGACTATCACTCTAAAAAATGTCACTAAAACTATAACGTTGAATATATGCAGTGAAAACTATTATTATAATTTGTGTGCCAACGAAAACTATCACCCCTAGCAAAGCGCGGCGAATAAAATTACTTTTTAATGCATGGAGACAAAAATTATCAGTTTGGTTTTTCTGCCAGCGAAGACTATCATTCCTAACACAGGGCGGCAAATAAATAAATTTTTTTATTGCATAATTAGTTTCCAAATTCCTTAAAAAATATGCTTCCACAAACCGTTTTTCGAAATTCGATTTCGTTTTTATTGAGAATAAAAAATGTAAAACAGAAAAAATCGAATGTTCGAGAAAATGTCGTTTCTATACCCAAAATTTGTCTAACTTTTTTCAATGTTGAATATAATCATTCACAGTGTGAACAATTTTTAATTTCAGACAACGTAAGTTTTTCTCATTTAATTTGAAAAAAAATCTCTTTTATTACAGTTACCCCTGTCGATAAAGCAGAGCATAAAGTGGCTCTAGTTTGCTTCCTGCGTTTATATACTTGCATATTTTGATTATAAAGCCTTGCTCTTATTAAAAATATCAAGTGTTTTTAAGCACAATATTGTTTAATATCTTTTTTTAAACTCGTAAGTCTTTTTAAAGACTATTTTAATTTCATACTTTTTAAGTATTTTTTTAAAAACTTTGATTTTTAATAGTTTACAACTATTTTTATTATTTTTGTTTTGATTGATAATAATATTTATAGTGATAATTATAGTGACTAAATTGTGTTGTGTTTTATATATATGGTATAGAATATATACTATATATATCTGTGGCTCCAAGGCATAACGATATAAGTCCATTTTTTGAAAATCGGGAAAACCTTGGATTTGGTATCTTTAAATGGGTCTTCTTCATTTGAAACTGTCAGTAGTAGCTAAAATATTACCCTAAAGCTGCGATATACGGAAAACGTAACAACATAAGTCCATTTTTCCACAGCATAATTAGCTACGGAAATATTGCATGGGGAGGTACTACTAAAACTGCCCTAAACCTGCTTCACAATACTGAGAATAGAATATTAAAAATTGTAAATAAAAATAGATTTGTGGAGAATAATCCGCCAAATTTAACTCAAATTTTTGCGTATAAATGTGTTTTATACCACTACGATGAACTTAAAAACAAATACTTATCAGCAGTTAGTAGAATCAGAAATAAGATTATAAAGCCACCTAAGTGTTCAAAAGCTGTTGGAGAAATAAATAATTACATCAGAGCGTTTCAAGTATTTAACTGTTTGCCAAAAAGCGACCCAAATCTAAAAGCTCTAGACATTACTAAAAGCTATAACAAAATAATAATTAAAAAATGGATAAATACTAATATATTGTGATAAAATTTATATATATGGGTCGTTTTCTGGGGATTCGAGAGGTCAAAAATTATTTTCACGTAAATCGCTTTGTAACCATGCCATAAGTTACCCTGAATTTTTTCAGATTTTTTTCTCTTATAATTTTTTAGTGGCAGAGGGTCAAAATTTGTGATTTTAGCATTTTCTGCAGTTTTGACCGATTTTGATTAATTTACAACTCCTCAGGGAAGCATTTTTCACGATAAACACAAAAGACCTTTTTTTGTAAAATTTTCTCAATTTTTCAATAAAAATATTTTCAAAGTTGTATGTGTACACTGTCATTCACATACATCTAAATGAAACATTAAAATTCACATAGAAAAAAACCGATCCAAGGTATCTCCACCAAAAATTATGGCGATACCTTTTTTTTCTACGAAGTATCTGTATAAATCCCAGAATGGGCCGCGACCATTTTATAACTTAAAAAAATTTATTTAGGTTTTGACTTTTAAAAAAATCTCTCATATGGGTCTGAAAAAATATAGTTAAATTCTACGAAAAATTACAAGAAAAAAGTCCATGTAAGATATCAGATCAAAATTCTGAATGTAATGATGAAATTTCATCAATATTACAAAACAAACTTTGAGGTTATTTCACTGAGATTTACTTTTTCACTTCTATTTCATGAAAAAAATAAGTATTTCATGTATATTTTGACTAGATACTACATTTATAGATAGTGGTGTTTTTTCTTTAATTTTTCAACTGTAACTTCTCTATAAACATCGTTATGATTCGATGCAACACAACATTACTGACATGAAAATCCTTGTGTATAAAATGTCAAATACTTTTTAATGACTGGTTATTATATGTAGAAGCTGTCAGGAACCAATAATAAACACAGTAGGGAAGATAAGTATACAAAAACTGTTTGCAAACTTTAATGTCAAATATCTGAAAATTAATTTTTTAATAATTTTCAGGTAGGGCACGTAGCAATTCTCTGGAATACTTCAACCATTTCAATCAGAATTTTGGGAAGATAGTTCTGATATATATTTATACAAAATGAGTGTAGCAGATTTTGGAAATAGACCTCGAATTAATTGGTACATATGAAAATATGTGAAAAAATTAGAAAAATTATTAAAAAATTATATTTATTATGTATATTAATTAAAAAATTGAACTTTTTCAATATCACTGATAGAAAGAAATATTTGAGCGCAATGAGCCGACTTAACTATTAATGAATATGTCTTTAAATTCAGCCAAATACAGATGCATTAACAGTTAAAGAATCATTTGGTAAAAGTAATTTTTGCAACAAAAGGCGATCACGCATTAACTACTAATGAATATTTTTCAACTCTTAAGAATTCTTCATTTTGTTCAGATACATGAAAAATTTGACTACCAAATGAATCGCGCATTTGCCGTAAATATTTCTTTCCATCAGTGTATGCTTCATTTATTTTGTGTAAATATATATAAACAAGATGCTCCTTTCTGATTCATTTGGTAAAAGAATCCAGACTAGCGCAACGTGCCCTGAGGTGTTAAACAAAAATTAATGTTTCAATCCTGTGGTTATTATAAACTTATAAATCAAAATATTGAGGTATAAAGTGATTTTCCTATATAGATTTAAAAAAAGAATTACCTGATTTATTATACTAAAATGTCTTTTTCAGGCTTTAACCCAGGCTTGCTCCCTTAATTAAACAGAAATAATAGTTTTCGTCAGCATACATCGAAGTGTAATTTTTTTCGCCGCAAATAGTTCAGGAGTGATAGTCTTCATAGGCACCGTCGATATAATATAGCAATACTTTCTTGAAAAAATATGGTTTTATATGATTACGACAATAAAATTCAGGAACGGATACTTTTATTTCTGTTAATTGTTACCATACCTACTGCTAATTTTGATACAAGGCTTTTTAATTCTAAACTATGCAGTCAAAGAAAATTCTAGTAACAGTTACCAGAAAAGTACTAGAATTTGTGGTGCAATATTGGCATAATCTTTAAATTTAGTAACCTTTATAAGCCGAAATTCTAGTTACACTGACTATAAAACATAGTAAATAATTCCATATTTTAAACTAGACATATGTATTAGAAGTTTTATGCCAAACGATTCTAGTGAAAATTACCAGAAAATCTATAAGTACATATAGTATTGAAAACTAAAATCTTTTAGTTGTTTTAGTGTATTATAGTATCATTTAACAGAAGACAGAGTAATCGTGACAAGAATTCACTTTACTATGTTGTTTAGTTAATTTTACCGAATGCTTTTTTCTCGGTGTGCAGTATTGTTAAATCAATAATAAAAACTGTTTTTTCACATAGTACAATTTAAATTATTACGTGAAGTTCAATATCCCATAAAATGTTATTTACCGTACAAAAAGTTAGTTACTATAATTTATAGCTGTTGAAACTATATCGATATATTAATCGTTAACATATTATAGTTTATATTCTTTCTCAGTGTAGAATTTTCTCAGCTTTTCAATAAAAATACTTTTAATGCCGTACGTAGCCGAACGAAGTACGCTACCATGCAGCAAATAAAGCACTGCTGCCGAGTCTGTTGGCAAAACTTTCAATCCAAGCAGATGATTGCTTTGATTACTAACCAATAGTTTAAGTTTTACTAACCATAGCTTCAAAAGGCAATTCAGGAAATATAAACTTTTGAACACGTTGAGATACCCATCAGACAACTGTCGACCAGTTGGAATTAAGGAGACACGCTTTTAGGCTGGGAAAGCCTCAGGGAGTCAAGTAGGGGGTTAAACTCCGCTTTTGAACGGATTCTCTTAAACAGCCTACCTGTCCCCGGACTGGAAATGGACTTATGTGACAGTGTATGCAAGCTTTGATGGATGACATGGTTATACAGATTGCGCTCTATAAGATCGAAAGACGGCGAAGTACTACAACCGCTGTCACACCGTGTATGACTTCTTGTGGTAGGCCCTCTGACTTAAAAGAGGTTTGGTATCCGACTCAGAAGCCATTGATCGAAGTTAATCGAGTTCCAATGTGCAGTCCTTGAGGCTTACGCTACAACGGCAAGAACAGAGACCCCTTGCATGTGGATATACTAAGCTGCGCAGATCAGTGTGGGAGTGGTAAGTGCCTAATAAGACTGTCAAAGCTCCCTACGTTGAAAAAGTACGAATATGCAGCAAAACTGATATTTTTCACGATTCTTAGTTTCAAAAATGAAACTTCGTTAATCATTTATATGTAAAATAAAAAGCTTTATTCTAAAATGGCGAGGAAAAAATTTATGTAGAAAAAAGCTACGGTGCACTAAAATAAAATTTTTTCTTTTTTTTCAGGATGATATCAAAATGACTGTAGCACTTTTTACAATAACGAATTTATCTTATAAAACCATTGACATTGGCGTTGCTTCTAATAGAATATCTTGAAATACTTTTCTAAAAAAGAAACAATACTGTACAAAACGAATTTTCGTTTGTTTTCATTAGAATTAAAAAAATTGATTTATTCAAAGGTTATGAAAATTTTAAATTAAAAAATGGTAATGTACTGTTAAATTTCAAGAATTGTTTTCTCTAGCTTTTTTTCTAGTTTAAAATGAATTCAAGACATTTATTTATAAAGTTAATTGTTCGAATTGAAAAATACCAACTTCTTCCAAAGTTATCATAGTAGATCAAACTGAAACAATTAAAAATCGCTAATAAATCGATAAAACCTGGAGCTCGAATTTCTTCTATATAAGATGAATATTTTGTTTCTTAACTTTGAACTATGATAGTTTTAGAAGGCATTAATTTTAGCTTATCTTCTTTGTTTTACATCTGTACGTAAGGCTTGTCCAGTCTGAATAGTTAATGAGAAAAACATAGCATTTTTTCAGTATTTCTTTAAGATACGGCTGAAAATATCGATAACTTCAGTTTATCGACGTGTTAGGATCCAATATTGCAGCTTCCTTGATATTTCGATATCTAAAAACATATTTTCACCACACCACGCGTAAAGTGCGTACTGTACTCCCTCTTAGCGGGGGCTAAAGTGAGTCATGTACGCCCCAGGTCGAACTTTACGGCGAGGTGATTGGCAAACTTCAAGCCATTTATATATATATATATATATATAGAGTATAGCAACTGCCAACAAAATAACTGACGAGCGATTAGGTTATGACTGCGATATAACTTACATGTCAGTCTCAATCTCAGTAATTATTATTAGTGTTTGATTTAATCAAAATGTCTTCGAACGTCTCATCTGACGAGGAAATCGTTCGAGATTTTGACAAAGAAGCTCAGCTTCTTATGAACAATTTATTATCACAAAAATCGCAAAGTTTATATTTAAAAGCATATAATGATTTTATGCAGTGGAAAAACAAGAATTCAGCGTCGTTTGACGAAAATGTATATTCCTTGTTTATTTTGAAAAACTAGCTAAAGATTATAAACCTCCAACGTTATGGAGTATATGGTCAAAGCTAAAGTGCACGTTAAGTGAAAGAAAGGATTGATCTTGAAAAGTATAACCTTTTAAAGACTACTCTGAAAAATAAATACAAAGGGTATAAGCCGAAGAAATCAAAAACTCTAACCTTGTCTCAAATTAAGCAATTTCATGATCATGCTGACGATAACATCTATCTATCTATGAAGGTACTTCTTTACTATTACTGATATAATATTCTTATTAAAATATGCAGCTACATACATCGTAAAATTATATATAATTTTAGGTTATTCTTCTTTTTGGTTTTTTTGGTGCGCTTAGGTGTAACAAAATAATCAAGATAAGAGGACAGATGTTCAAGACATGGATAAACAGTTTATAATTGCAGTTAATGAAACGAAAACTTACCTTAACCGCAACTTCATCATTGGAAACGAGTATTACGATGTAGTGAAAAAATATGTATCGCTGAAGCCAGATGGTGTGCAAGAGGATAGATTTTTTGTAACTTACCACAAGGGAAAATGTTCATGACAGTTCATTGGTAAGAATAAAGTCAGTGAAATACCATCCATCATTGCCACATTTCTGCAATTCCCTGAATCCGATAAGTACACTGGTCATTGCTACAGGCGTAGTGCAGCTACTGCACTATCCAATGCAGGAGCAGATTTAGTTAAAATAAAAAATCACGGAGGTTGGAAATCTGATATGTAGCTCAAGGTTATATAGATTTCTCTACATCTAATCGGCGACAAATATTTGATATGATTTCTAATTCAAGTAGCACAAGCAACAATTATTTTTCAAAGCGACCACCTATTAATAATGTCTATATTACTTCGAATGAGCCGATAAAACAGTCTACATCAACAAAAGGATGAGGTGAAATATTAGATACGTCAAGAAATAAGGAAGATATATTTATAGACAAAACAAGCATACCATCTACCTCCAAAATTCAGAATGATGGTGTACATGATTACTTGGTTGATAATGTAAATGACAATGTGTCATCAGATGAAATCCTGGGTGAGCCTCAGCCAAAAAAATTAAACAGAACTCAATCAATGTAATAAGAAATCAAAATCTAAAGAATACATTGAAACCACTGTTTCAAAACTGTGAAATACATACTCTTAACATTAATTATTATTGTTCATGTCAAAATAAACAAATATAAAAATCGTTTTGTTGCGGCAACTCCACGCAGTGACTACTTCGCCCGCTTTACTCCCTAGATGCATAATCTACTATTTAAAGTTTTAGAAAAATCCGTCATCCGGGTCTAAAATACGCTCGTTGATAGTTAGAAATTACAGGGTATAATTCATATTTTTAGGTCAGTCGTGAGATACACTTGAGTTCCATACATAAAATGTGAGTTTGCCTTGGACTCAGCTTGCCTGTACATCTAACAAGGAGAGTAAAGAACAGTCCTACTCACTTCGTATATCGGAAGCAGCTGGAGCGAAGTTTGGCTATGTTTATAACTTATAAATTAAATATTTCTAAACTTACAATCTCATAAATAACTACCTAAGTAACAGGAAACAAAGAATAAAGATGGGCAACAGAAATAGTCAACCCATAACAGTGTGCTACAAGGTACCACATACTTGGCCCATTATTTTTCATAATTTACGTCAACGATATGTTAACATCAACACCAGAAGATTCAATATTATTATATGCGGATGATACTGCAATATAATCACAAGAGGTTTAAACTGACAAGAAAATTAAATAAAGATGAATAACCACCTACAAGTTTTAGTAAATTGGGTAACACTAAGCAAATTATTACTTAATAAAGATAAAACGGATTACAAGGAATTTGGAAACAGCTATAACGTTACTCCCAAACATATAAACCATTCAAGGAAAAAAAATAATAACAGTAGATATCAAAAACTATCTAGGAGTATTTTTGACAGCAATATGAAATGGGATATGCACGCAAGCAATATAAATACAAGCAATATTTATAATAAGAAAAAATACCTAATTATTGTTTCTTATAAAATATCAAGAATCATGTCATTACAAATTCTGCTTATTAATCTGAAGTCTGCAGGGTCTACAAACTAGGTTACTGTAGATAATCAGCAAAAATAACTTTATAATAGATAAGTATGCACTAAATATCGAACAAATATTTTTATATGAAGTATTGTTATATGACAACAAAAAGGAACAATACGATATAGCAGCAAATCCTACAAGGCACAAAAACAGTCTCATTAGAGGGATAATAGTATTTAAAAAATTACCTACAGAACTGAAGACATTGTAAACTGAAAAAATATTAATACCCAACATTAGTGATCTAGTAGCAATAGCTACTAGAATCTTCGCATAGTAGTATTTTAATATAATGTTTTGAGTTTTAGTTTAGTTTTAAGAAACCAGAGCAGCGTACAGGAGAAATTATCCTTTGCTGAATTTATTTTTGTAAATGTATTATGTATATAATGTTATTATTTGTAATTTTATCATACTTTTACATGTATATGCTTGATTCTCTGTCAATTCAAGAGGTCACAAAATAAATTATCTTCAAACATTGTGAAAACGCTCTATTTTGTGTACCAAAGGCTAGTGAATGTTTTTAAAATGAATGAAGATACCTTTTTACTATACAAAATTGTTCGTATGAGTCCCAGAATGCTGCAAGATCATTTTTGGATCTAAAAAAAATTTATATAATTATTGATGTCGCAAAAAAGGGTTACACAGGTCTAAAAGAATAGAATTAAATTTGATTAACCTTTAGGGAACCGGACACTCAGTATAGTGGCGTATTAGAAAAGCTTATTCAATTTTTGTTTGTAGATTAAAATATTCATGATTCTAATATAATTGCAATCTTTTATTATAATTTAATGTAAATTTATTCTATTTTTGACATCAGATTTGGATTCAGCGTCAAAAAATATATCGAAAATGTATATTTGCACTTCCAAAACGAAAAAAACCGTGTGCGTCTCGAGACGCCCGGCAGAAGTGATAACTTTTTTTAACTAATTTTAAAGTACATTTATAATTTATAAATAGAATAAAGATATTATTCGAAAATAGGTTAGAAATTAAATGATAATGCACATTTATGAAAAAAAGTTGTTCGTACATGAAAAACGTATTCATGCAAT
>JAWWEQ010016491.1:0-34259 GCA_035583055.1 Torymus tubicola
TGCTTAGTTGTACTACTATGCAGTAGTAACCGCAGCCATTCATGCACACACTCATTCATTCTGTATGTGGACACATCCTATGTCTTTAAACATTTAATTAATATCCCGCATTATACAATATTCTTTTCCATTTCGCATACCTATTTCCGCAATACATAATAACAGCAAACATATCGAAGAAACGTCGGTTTTATCAGTTCTTTTTAAGATTTCCAGGAAATATATCTTTCAAACCCTTTTATTTACTTTATTAAATTCGTGTTCAGTAAGCTCTTGTTTTTAAAATCGCTCATTAGTCCCCTAACTTGGAACATTCTGCATTTAGTAATCTGCCAATTGTAAAGAATTGTGAACAATTGTTCCATCAAAATTGGAATAATCTGATTTATTTCCATTTCGGTAAGAACGCGTGAAAATGAGGTTTACGCGCGGAGAACAGGCGCGCACTCAGCTTACAATTCAACGCTTCACGCAAGCGCTCGTAGTGGTAGTAGTATTATATAGGCGACGCAAGCTTGGCGTTTCGTATAGCAAACAAGTCGGAACTGCCTCAGTCGAGCGGAAGCCGAGCACATGGTCGGAGGTTTTTAAAAAATATCGGACGCAAACTAAATTTAGTCGCAGCGCGCTATCGTCATGTATATCGTCGAAGGCGACGTTCTTCTTCTCCTTCTTCTTCTCACTTTTCGATTTTCTCATGGGCTTGTTTAAGTGTAACGGGAACGTTTTTTTTATTCTATATTCTTATACAGTGAGCGGAGTGTTATACGTGTGCAATGATACAAAGACGGTGAAAGATTATCACAAGACTACTATAGCTGCAAACAATTATTCTTTCGATTATTTACGTCAGCTATTTACAGACAGTGCAAGTTATTTATGTGTGCCGTATTAAGTTTGTTAAGTGTGGAAAAACCGTTTCTATATTGAATAAATAAGTTTATCAACGACGTCACAATTATGTGTTTGAAAATATCAGAAACAAAAAAACTATTTTTAGAAATTACCTCTAATTCTGTGCCCGTTTCAGTCTTCAAACATTGACCAATACATCCATCATTCTCAATTTCAAAGTTGATCAAACAAAAACATTTTCAATTAGACACGATCGTATCTCGGAAGTGTCTTATTTTCTATTTAAGTTTGGCGGTTTTCAAAGTAAGTGTCAGAGAAAAGGCCTATGGCGTTCTTGAAAATAAACGTATTTTTCCCGATAAAATACGCTGTTATAATTTTCCTTGCGGTGGATGTTTTGAGTGACAATTGCAAAATTTCATGGATGGAAAGTGGACGCGAAGTAGCGGAATCAAAATATGATCTTCTTTTGTCGATTGCAAATACTACAGGAAATTTGAACACTTATTTTCCAAACACATATTATGATAGTAAGTTTTGATGAATCTTCGATCTTTATATATTTAATATTTTTGCGAAAAATATATATAATACGAAAATAAACATATCGTAATACAAAATTAATGGTATGACTTAATGTTTTCAGTTACAATAAAATCGAAATTAAAAAGTCATACCTTTACTCAGTTTCATTTCACGCTACGGAATCAAAACAAAACGATGAGCCCAGGAGTTTTGGAGATATTAGAAGACAAATTATCAAAATTCCATAATGGCCCTTTCTGTATTAATAGAGTAGTTGACGGGCCTGTTTCTCTTGCAAAATTAAGTATAATGATTCGCTGGCAAAGTCCTGCAGTGAATAGTGGCTGTATTGAACTTAGGTAACTTATAACAAACTTTTATATTTTGACGTGCTAATTTATTTTAGCGAAATTTAATAAAGCATGTGCTTTATTAATAGTAAAATTTTTTTTACTGTTTTATACGTATATTGTAGACATATTATAATACATCTGACTATATACGTATTGAAATGGATCGAATAGCAGATGTATTTCAATATACGTCAGATCATATTCTCAACGTACGTGAGAACATACGTATTAACATACATAAATATTTTTAAGATCATTAATTGTAGAATAATAAAATAAAATAGCTGTCAATTTATAGCATCATATTTTCTAGACAAATCAATGTTTCAGGGCAGCGGTTAAAGAAACCGAATTAAGATATCATACAGCCAACGTAACAGTTTGCCAAGATCCAAGAGTTATCTTAGATGATCCAGGTACCATTTTAAGGAACTGCTGTGCCTGTGATGAAGGAAAATATGAATTGGCATTCGAAGGATTATGGTCGAGGTACACACATCCAAAAGTAAATAAGTTTAAATCAATATGAGTACCATACTTTAACGAAAATCCAAATATGAATGTTCTTATTATGTAGGATTTTCCAGGCAGAGAATGGCTAGCCTTTTTTCCAACTGTCATCGGAGCATCTCATAGTCACAATTATCAGTTTTGGCGCCCTTACGAATATGCTAGTAATGGTTTGAAAAAATTTGCAGAAAGCGGTATAACATCTGAGTTAGAATTGGAACTAAAATCTAATGTGAGTGAACTTTTTTTTGTTTCGAATACTTGTACACCTTTATTACAGATAATAATCTACGTGTTTCGATGCTTTTGACTATATTATATTGTACATTGATTGAAATAGGAGTTAATTCGGTAGCTGATTGCAAAAACCATTAACTCGTAAGTTAATTAACTCTTAGAGGGCCGGGATGAATGTCTATTAAGCTGGCACCGCCATTCGCTAACGCCATAACCGAAACTATATCTTAATTTGTTGCTAATTTGTTACGTTATTCCCGATTTTATTGCTCCAGCCGTGTCCGAGATATCATAGCGGTGCTAGCTTAAGATTTAAGTCAGTACCGCCAAAGCTGTAACTTTGGACCTCAACAACTGTTCCACATGAATCCAACGGCTAATTTTGTTGCTAATGTGTTGCTTTAAGATAGGCCAGATCCGAAAACTCTAAATTTACGGAAACATTACAAAATCTCGGAAACGGCTGGAGCAATAAAATCGGGAATAGCGTAACAAGTTGTAGAAACAAATTAAAATATAGTTTTGGATATGGTGTCAACGAGTGCTGGTGCTAGCTTAATAGACATCCGGGATGACGCGTTGAGGCATCATTGTCCGACCTTGGTTTGGTTTTAATTTGAAGAACTCAGATCTTTTTTCAGTATAAATTATGAGCTTTTAACATTTTTTAAATCCCAGTTATCTAAGGGTTGAAAAAGGTGTCATCACAAAGCTTCTTCTAGGAGGAAGCAATATTATATTATCCCCGGTAATAGTTTATTTGTAAATCGAAATAATATATGTAATTTATTAAATGGTTTCATTTTTCTTTGCAGTTTAATAGTTTGTTTACTTTGATCAAATTAAGAGGGACAAATTATCAAAACAAAACTCGACAAGCTTACGCTAATTTACGAGTTAATAAATTTAAACATGTCGTATCTCTTGTTGCTCAAATAGGTAAGCCTTTTTGTGAAATCAATTTAATTTCATTTAAAATAAAGTTTCATAATTAGAAACTATTACGTAGCACCATCACCCGATTGGTTTATTGGTGTCAATTCCATGGAATTATGCCAAGCTGACTGCTCATGGGTTAAAAACAAAATTTTGAATCTTTATGCATTTGACGCTGGAGTGCGTGATGGTATAACTTATAAAGTAAGTATTTTCGTTTATCTATTCTAAAAGAAGAAAATATAGAAATATTCTACATAGAAGAAGTATATACTTTGTGGAACGAAAATAACTTATCGAAAATCTTACATCTGATATGTAAAGTTTAGAGTTTATTTTTAATCACTATTTTGATCATCAAATAGTTTATTTAACAATAAATAAAAATTGTGAAGATATAACTTGTAAGTAAAACCTTTTTGTATGTGTCCGCAAGAATGTTTAGAAGAAACTCTTTAATAAAGACATTCAAATTTAGTATATCTTCTACTAAGAAAAAAACTGAGAACGCCTTATAAGTATAAGTACTGGCTTTAAACAAAATCAAAATGTAAAAAGAATATTTTGGTTATACTCTTATTTAGTTAATTTAAGCCAAAAAAGTTTTTAAATTCTAGTAACGTCCATGATTTTAAATTAGCCTAAACTATACAGTGAAGTCGACCGAGGTTTCATTCTATACGGGTAGAGAAATAACCCATTACTTAAATTATAAGCACAATGTTAATCATATAATGATAATTAAAAAAATTATCAAAAATGTTTACGTAGGAAGTTGATGCACCTTTGACAGAACCCAATGATATCATCCAAAGCATAAACATGACTTGGCCTTTACCAAAGGATGGTAAAGAATCGCCCGTCTATGATGCAACGAATAATACACACGATGTGCGGCCTTTTGCTAGAATTTATCTCACGCGCATAAGAGGTTCTGAGAAAAGTTGTCAACAAGATACGACAATAGGTATATTAATTATTACTAAAAATCGAAAATGTACACTATCTAACGTGTGAATATATTTAATTACACTTTTTCATGATAATCTCATTTATAATTTTTTTGTTTGCTTATATACATATATAATTTGTTTTCTTACAATGTTTCAAGATTTACTAGTTTTTTTCAATAATTCTGAATTGAACTCTTACAATATCGGTTCCTATTAAGGCTATGTTACTGTGTTATTTATTCGAAAATATTAAATTTTTAGATAGGTATTTTATTAATTTTTTTATTTGCTTAATTTGAACGTCGTATTTAGGAAACATAATAGCATACTTCTTGTAGATTGATTAAATAGATATATTTTTATTGTGACAATATATCTGTTAAATTTTACCAAATATGATGTATAAATGACTATATAAAATTCAGAGGATTGCTTGGGTCCATGGAGTACCTGGAGTGAATGCTCAGTCGACTGTGGAATCGGTATACAAAAAAGAACAAGAAATGTAACTGAAGGATTTCAGGAGAATTGTGAAGTGAAGCCAGAACAGTTTGAAGAAAGCCGACCTTGCGAAGGAATAATGCCAAATTGGTAATTGTATATAGTGTCGAACATTACGAATAAACAATAAATTGTTCGATCATTTAGAGACACGCTGAAAAAGATGCCATTTCAAGCAGGTATAGAGACAATCTTTTTTCAATGAAAACTGTTTATTTTACAGTGCAACTTATTTACTAGGAATAGAATAAATAACTACATAGATCGATTAATTGTTGATATTACAGTCAGCTGTGAATACCTGTGTGTAGATGCCGCATATAAAATACTACATTGTGCGGATAAGGGAAGAAAATGAGCTATTTTAAGCGAGGGTATGGCGGTCATCACGTACAGGAGTTGAGGGTGCCGAAGGTATACCTAACACGGAGATGATTACTAAAAACAACTCATTCGAATTTGAAATAGCTCTTCTTCCAGTATTATACACCGTATTTTTTCAACAAGTGCATGAAATAAAATAATGATATAAAAGGGCTTTTATATCCTTCTAAATAGATCATGAAGTTTTAAAACGCATGAATTTAATAGTAAAGGAAAAATGCACAAATTTCTTCATAGCGGGGAAAATAGTGTATACTACGCAACTAGGGCACTTTTCTGTTGGATCTGATATTTGTAATTGTGTTGTGCTCTTCCTAAAAAGGCTCTTTCACGCACTCATTATACAAGAAAAATACGGTGTGTAACACAGAAAAAAGAGCTAGCCCAGACTCGGGAGAGTAGTCTTCAACACTCCTCTTCGTTTTGGGCGGCCGCCACTCAAACTTGCGTTAATCACCTCGCTCTTGCTTGAAATAGCTTATTTTCTTCCCTTATTGCACAATGTACTATTTCAAGTGAACTATAGATGCAAATTGAAATAGTGATAAGACCATTTCTTAAATAGCACCGTTCTCAGCGTATCTCTAAAATCATATTCACCGCATCACCTAACTGGCACTTTATTTCTCCCGTTTGATAAAATATTTTTAAAATTAATAACAACATACTTTTTAGTCAAAAAGAAGTAACAGAGGAAGATTGTGTCCTGACAGAATGGGGTGAATGGTCGAAATGCGCAAAGATTTGTGGCCAAGAACCAACTAAGCGTTCACGTTCGTTTAAATGGCTTGATAATCAAGATCGATGTGAAGAAAAGTTTGCAAAAGTTAATTTAGAAGAAAAAATAGACTGTGGTAATCCACCATGTCCGATCGATACTTTCGTAAGTATAACGATATGTAACTGTTCAGAATACCTATATTCAAGGTATCAAATTGCTACTCTATGTTTTTTTATAGTTCTGTGTAGAACAACGTTATAACAGCTGGTCTGATTGGTCTCCTTGTTCTTCAACACAAGGTGTTGGATTTAAAGTTCGACGCAGAACAATAAAGGTATCTTTCGCAATACTTACATTATTATAAAGAATAATACATAATAATAGATATATGAAATTACATAGGAACATCTTCGAAGAGTTTTTATCGAGGGCCAAGATAGTAATGTCGATTACGGTTACAGCGGATGTCTCTATGAAAAAGATACATGTGAAGTTTCAGGTCTTCCAGATGAAGAAACCGATCTTTTCAACAGGAAACCTGAAGATCCACAAGTATTTGTTCCATCATTTCTTGTTCCTACTACTACTACAGCGAAGTCAGTTGAAAAACCAGGTAAGAGAAAATCGTCATTTAGGAAATTATTCCATGGATTTATGTTTGTTCACTATTTCTGGAATTAGACTCTATGGATATTTGCTTGATTGTATATTTTAGAATCAAAGTTATGTTATAACTTTGATTTATCACAGTAGAAATGAAAAAAGTTTCGGAAAATTGTTCATATCTGATTCGTTGTAATCCTGTTACATCTTATATTTTCGAGGATTACTTTAACTTACAAGACTTTTATTTATTTGATATTTTTATTTCTTATTTAGAATACTGCTTCCTACCTCCCGACCCAGGATTTTGCGACAATGGAGAACATTTGAATTCACATAGATATCATTATGACGCCTCGCTAGGAAAATGCTCGCTCTTTAGTTATTCTGGTTGTAATGGAAATGAAAATAATTTCCATGATGAGAGAAAATGCAGAGAAAAATGCATAGTACATGGTAAATATAATTGTAGGCTGCAGTAAAACAATTATTTTTTTCATAACTAAATTATAATAATTTTAGGTCGAGTAATTCATTGTAAGATGTCAGAGTGGTCTGATTGGTCACCTTGCAGAAGTTGTGATGATTATAGTGTTAAAATGAGAACTGTTCTGGTAATTCCCTCTATTATATTTGAAGCCAATGTAATTTGAGATATAAGCAAATATTTACAATCTGGAATCTTTATGTTATACAGGAACCACCCGAAAATGGAGGAAGAGCGTGTCCTCCCAAGCTGAAAGAAAGAAAGCTATGTAAATATGTATCTAAGAAGTGCCGAACATAATATTGATTACTGTTATTTACGTTTTTATTTTAGAATAAAAAATAGCTATTATTCCAGAAAATGACGGATTATATGCTATGCGAAAAAACTGCTCATACGTTTAAAATATTATATTTCATTTTTTTTAATTAAAAATTAAGTAAACAATAAAGTTTACGTGCCAGCGTAAAATCGTATACGCTCCATGTGAGCAAAAATTGGACAGCCCATATCTCGTGTAAATTGTCATCCGAGCCGAAGGCAAGATATGGACGGTCCAAGTTTTTTCCTCCCTAGGTGCGTAATATACTATATCGTAACTTTGAAACTTCAATTTCTTTAAAATGATTTGAAATGTTTTATAATTAAGAACCGTAAACTGCGTTAAATCAAACATAAAAGAAAAATATATGACTAAAACAGAGTCGGAAAATGAGATCAACGTGAATACCTTAGCATTACAAACCAAAGGTAAGTGCTTTGATTGCGGAAGAATCGACCACTACACAAAGAAGCGAGGAAGAGATACTTAATCAAATCGAGATCAGCGAGGATATCAAAGAAGCTACAGGTCAACCAAGAACCAGGTCAACCTCGAAGTTAATCTTTAAGCGAGAAACAAAACACCTTTTCATCCGAGACGTGGACAATAAAGTGTGTAGATTTAAACGATATATATTATATAGCAATGTCATATAGAAAGAATTATTTGTGATCAAGTCAGTGAGTTAACTGTTACTGAATATACGCTTGAATAAAGTCAAAATTACGTGCATTAAAGGTTCAGGAATGAATCCATTGCCACAAGTACTTAAAAAGATTAGTCTACAATGCCACCATTTCAAAACTTTTAAGAAATGATTCTTTAGCGACAAGGGAATTGTCTAAGAAGGAAGGCTTGGGACGACGAAGCAGAACAGGGCAAACTGAATAAAACACTCACTGGGTTTAAGGAACAATAGTTTCCGGGACATTGCTAGAGTTTTAACTTTGAGAGTTCGGCTATATGAGGGATGTTATTTCTTTAGTCACTCTAAACGAAAGGGGTTGAGGTCTCGGAAAGTACGTATAAATAAATTTATGTATATAAGTTTTTGTAACTTGTTTTTTAAAAGTATTCGTATACTCTGCTGAAAAAGCCTACATGGGACTCATGTGGTTCCCACGTGGATTCCATATGAATCTCATGGGGGACCCATCGGGGACCTATGTGAGAAATTGCTATAGATCTCATCGGGAACCACATAGGTCTCATGTGGGAACCAATGTAAAAAAATTATACATAACTTTTTTTTTCTCATTCTAAGCTCCGAATATAATTATTCTTCGTTAAATAATAAAATATAAAAAACAAGTCTTGTTATTCAAATTCTTCGAAATAAGTTGTTTAAATGATTCAATCTCGTAGCATTTTATACATTGAACCTGCTAAAATGTCTATAAGAGCATTTTAATGGCAGCCATCTAACGGATAAACCATGAAAAATGATTGAGAACCTCTTAGTACAATCGCTTACTACCAGGTGGCTAACATTAAAACGTTCTTATAGACATTTTAAAATCATGCAATGTCTAAAGATATTTAGACCTTTAGTCGATATCTTCATGACTTGATACCTGACATGAAGAATGTATAATTTTTCAGGGACCCTAGCCTAATATAAATATACTATATATAGTAGATGTGAAATAATTAGAATCCTAGGTTTCGCATTAGTAGCGAAAAGTTGAAAAACTTATTTTTACAATACTTTTTATTTACACCTATATAAATCATATCTCTGTCCGTTATTTAGGCAAGCAATGTTTAGTCTTCCCAAAGATTATACCTTTCACGCAGCGCTTTTCATCTAGTTCGTATTACTTTCACTTGAGTTTGGCATCCTTTTCACACCTCTCACTCTGTCTCTAAGTAAATACGGTGATATTCGGTGCAATATTCGCAGCTTCGTCATTCATATGACTTAATCTGACGTGAGTAAACAAGCAGTGCTGAAACATAAAAAAAATTGTTTTTACTTTCAAAAGCTTCAGTTTAATAGTATATAAGATATTATTTATGATGATAGTATAAGATATTATGATTAATATTTTAATTCAATCATTTTGGATTAAACACCAATGATATATTTTTGTGTCATATTTAATGATACATACCTAAAAATACATGCAATACTATGTGCACATCCGATACACATTTACACACGGACACATGCACACAACTGTATATATATTTACATATGTGACTAAAAAAATCATAATCGTTGTGGAACAGATCAATTGATGTAACTTCCAAGACGACCTTTAAAAGCACGTAATGTAATAACATTGAAAATTTTAAAAACATTTTACTCAATAGAATTAATAAATTTGAAAAGAGTGCTTAAATTTTCAGTTGCTGCTTTGAGTAAAATAACTTTTTGTAAGGAATTGTATTGTATTGAATTTGTATGAATATATTCCAAATAATCTTCATGTCAACGAGCAAAAAATTTATTATCATAATTAAATAATACATTTTCGTTAATGATAAATAATATAGATTAATTACATAAAATAATTTAAGGAAAAAAAAACAAAAAAAAATTAATTCGTTAATTTATTGTTAGAATCTATTTAAAATCTTTAAATAATGTAATTATATGTAAAATTATTGTATTATTAAATTCAATAATTTATTTACAATAATAAATTATTATAGTAATTATGCATAAACACAATCATATTTAAGTGATTACAGGACGGTTTTCATTCTCAATTCTCATTTTAGATTATTTATAAATGTATCGTCGAATCCATCTCAATTTAGGTAATTGGCATCCGCCCATATATATCACCTATCATTTTGGAATTAAAGTATCTATATTTTTCTCTAAAAATTATTTTTATTTTATTTTTTTATTTTTAAGAATAGTAAAATTTTTTCCCATACTATAGAACACTTTTGTAAGACCAAACCTGTATTTTGTTCCCATTCTGTATAACGACATGCAATTGATTCTATCGTTTTGTACGTATGATCGAAACGTCATTACCATTGTCCAACTTTACACCAAGGGTTGTAGATAATGTTGAAAGACTATTATTTTTCTTCTTTTTTATAAAAGGTAAGTACATCAAAACCTAAGAAAGCATGTGTTATTTTATTATTGAATTCATCGATGCGAAGTATAGTTGGTAAAGAATCTTTATCTTTATCGACTACATTGTCGGTAATTTCATCATGTTGTAAATTAATTGGCAGTATTACACATAATTCTAAAACAGAATTGAATAAATCTTCACATAGATATGTAGATGGTGTCAAAGGTAAATCAAAATATAGATGCTTCAATGGACCCTACTGAAAAACTCATGTCTACTCATATGATATCTCACGCGTGATATAAGTTTTCAGTGTATTCGTAGATTTTTAGAAACTCATATAAGGTCACATATGAGGTCTCATATACGGTCGCTATATATGAGGTTCATACAAACAAGTACGTCCCCAGTCCTAGTGAAAATTGTCGCGTGATATATGACATGATTTATCACATGTGATATCATGTATTCATGTGACATATCACATGCCATTATGGTATAAATTCTCACGTGATATATCACACAAAATTATTACAGGAAAGAAATTGTCTTGTGATATATCACGTGGTAAATCAGACGAAATATCATATAAAATTATCACGGCAAAGAAATTTGGATGGGTTATTATATCACGTGATATATATAAGACATGAAATATTACATAAAATTATTATGATAAAGAAATTCTCATGTCATATATCATGTGGTATGTCACGCGAAATTCTCATACGACTCTTTCCATATGACTTCTCTCTGATATGAAAATGAATATTTTGAAATAGAAATTAATTAAATGAGTTATATGTGCATTTGAGTAAATCAATAAAATCATCTTGAAAATTATTCAATATCGCAATTGATTAAAATTTTCCTCAAAATCTTCTCAGAATTCAAATTTGTTATTTATTTTTTAAGCATAAATAATATATTATGCTTTCTGAAAAATAATGTTAATGAAAAGTATAGTAATGAAGTCTAAAATATTTGTTGATTTCGTTTTTATGAAAAATGTAAAGTATACGCGCAGCGCGCATGAATACGTAAAAATTTCATTGCCGTGATAATTTTGTGTGATATCTGATGTGATACATCACGTGACAATTTGTGCCATAATGTCATGTGACAAATCATCTGATATATCACGTGATAAATCACACTATAATTTTCACTAGGTTGAGATGGATTCGGCCCTATTACAATGTTATTATTACTATTCTTAATTTATGTTAAGGTAATCATATATATTATTACTATTTATAATAATATATATGATTACCTTAACATAAATTAAGAAAAAATGCAATATTCTGACAATACTACATACTAATAGAGTCATCAATGGTAAAAAAACAACTTACTTTTAAACGTACTCAGCCATACCAAGAGGAATATTGAAAAAACTTAGATAATATTTTTGCTATAAGTAAATATGATAAACTAACTATAGAGACAGACGGCACGTCCATAAGAAGCAGGTAAAAAAGTTTTGATAGTGGAATATGTCGCTCATGAATAATTATCGAAAAGAGTTGGCTCTTGCAATAGAGTCGTCAGAGTCACCGAGCTCGTGGCAGCCTCGTAAATAGAACAATTTAGCCCCAAGCGCGAGGCCAAGCTAATTAATGAGCGTTCTTCCTTCGTATTTAATACAGAAGGAATTAAAAACGTCAATGAACGTTCTAATGTTCTCCTCTCAACTTACACACCTTTCGATATACTTTGTAGAATTATTTTACCCCATATATTGCGAAGACATAGACAATAGTAAAAAAAAAATCTCTGTCTATATATTTTCGATAAAAAAAATGATATAACGTAATCGCAACTACAAAAAAGATAATTTAAAGATTTTTTGTTAAATAATTGGCCATAGCGAAAACGTTTAGGATACCGAATGAAATAGAAGAGACATAAAAAAAAAGAGACGCTTTTACGCGAGCATCCACGCGAGCGCGGTTTGCGGCGCTTGCGCGAATTTGCCAAGCGCGCGCTTCCGGCCACAGTTCAGTTTGCGCCGCGAGGGAAACGTCGGGCTGCGCTCAGTTGCTCGGGAACCGGCTACACCGATGCACGCGAGCTCCGTCGACTTTCAACCCCCGCTGCGAGTTATTTCAATTCTCTTAACTCCAACTTACCAGGCGATTTACTTTTCTAAAGATATAGTGTGCGATTTCTTTGAGAAATGTGTAAGTTATTCTCGATCAATTCTCTCAACTTTACCATCATTTCGTAGCGAGTCTTTGGTCTTCTCAATATTCAATTTTTCACCCCGTCATTAAACACAAATCATATGTTCATACACGAAAAACAGTATTGATACTGAGAAGACTCATTAAGACTATTATACTGCGTCAGCCTCGCGTATAGCGGTTAATTTAAATTAGAGAATATTAATAAATTTGCAAAAGAGAAAAAAAGTTTGATATCTAGTATTTTGTTGGAATGTTATATGAATCTCAAGTACGCGTTAAAAAACAGCGAAACAAGACATTACGTTGATAATCGTGTACATGAGTGGAAGTAACACGATACCTTGACAAAGTAGAGTTTTGAACGTCATAACCAAATTAACTCGTTGACTAATGCATCAATTATTGTTGAATCTAGCTAAAGCTAATTGGTTGGTAGAATTCCGTGAGTAATGAGCATTATTTTCATTGTCCATTCGCGTGAAAATAAGCGTTATCTAAAAAGATATTTTCGGATAATATTAGATTAGCGAATATTGTAGACTGACGTTGCGCAGGGAGGAAGTGAAGTAGAAGCACAGAGAGTTGATTGATGGCAAGGAAAAAGGGCGAGAGAGTGAAAAGAAAAGTTTTCAAGTAGTCGAGATAAAAAAGTAAAAGAAGAAGAAGAAGGGGACAACGAAAGAGTCAAATCTTCTGGACATGTGCGTCAGGAGTAGGAGGAGCGAGAGTTGCGTTAGGAGGGGTATGCTGTCCAACTGAGCACCAAGAGTTTTCCCATCACAGCCGGCGAAGTTGGTAAGTATACGTGTGTGTACGTGCGCGCATAATATACGAGAGGCAAAGCGCATACATCAGAGGTTGTGTGCAGCTTGCAAGCACGCGAGCGGCGAAGGTTGCCGGCCGCGCGTTCGGCCAGGCGCGGCTCTCTCTTCGTTACCCCCTTACTTGATTCCTTCGGGCCTCCGTGCCTTATCCTCTTTCGCGGCTTCATCCAGATAGCGGCCAAGCCGAGGGGTAGTAAGTGAGAGATAAATTACGTCTTTCAGCAATTTGTGCCGGATTTCGAGCTGCTGAGCTCGGCCGGATTAGAATTAAGCCTCGACGGCTTATGTTATATAGCCCGCGCGCGCGCGCGGCCGTAGTAATTGCTCGAGTATCGAGCCGCTGTATACGAGTATAGCGAGTGAACTCAGGGGCTGCTCTTCTTTCGCGTTCTATACAAAGAGAGCCGAAGTGTGTGTATATATATATATATTATCGAAAGCATATACCGTAAAATCGCGCGATCGCGAACGTAATCGAGGACGAAAATTTTTAGCCGCGGCCGAGGTGTTTCGAGAGGGAATGTTTTGAGAGTGGAAATATAAGAGCGAGAGCTGTCGGATTACGTGCGGCTGAATAATGCAATATCGAGCGCGTCGGTAGAGACATACGAATGGGAATTTCTTCGATAAAAAGCGGGAGCGGACAGATTCCGATTGGCAAGCTCCTCCGCGCGCGCGAGAGGGAATAGTAGGCCCGCTAATCGAATTGATTTCTTTCCGACTTGCCGACTCGGCTGACACGAGTTTTATTGGTTCTCCGTCCCTCCCTCTTTTCACCTACACACAGCCAGCACTTCTCCACCTTCACCTTGGACTACGTGCAACTGAGTCTTCAATTACGGCTTATTCAAATCCCTCCCTCGCTTCCTTCGAAAACTTTTTTTTTCCCAACCGAGACTCCATTCTTCTACTTTTCAAACTCTACTGCTCGCCAGCTTTTTTCTACCTTCTTTTCTCTTGATTAGTACTCACTGTGTTTACAATACAAGTCTGCGCGCTTTCTCCCTATACTTTTAGCACATCGATTTAAGTGCTCCTGCTAACTGCCGATAATGATAAAAAACGTAATGTACCTATACGCGTTTACTGCAACTTGTAGCTTCTTGGGTATAATTAAACAGTTAGAGCACCAGCTAACTCGATTTATTGATCAATCAAATGAATTATTATTCATCGCAAAATATAAAAGTTTACGTACTTACAAAGCAACTTAGCAGTTAGATGGTGCATTTCTTTAATGCTTATTCATAGTTCGTCCGTTATTATATTTTATATATTAAATTAATGTATTATTTTAAGTTATTACATTATTCAAAATTATATACTATAATTTTTATAAATTATAGTAATAATAAAAGAATAACTTGCGACGCCCGAAACCTATTTTTCTATCTCGTGAAATTTAAAAAAATTTAAATATTTCAGTAGTAGAATAAACTAAATAATAAACGATGATACTCTTCTTTACATAATAAATTACAGAATATAGATAATACAATCTTTAAAAAAAACTGTGTTTGAAAAATCTGTCGGAAATATTTTATAATAATTCAAAAATAAATTGTATACAAATTTCAAGAAAATTAATTTAAAACGCAGTTGCACATTTACAAATACAAATACGGAAAGACACAAGTCTCACAAGTATATTTCGGGTTCCGAGCACATAACTCTATGGAATCAACGGTATAGGCAAACTTTTTCACTTAGGATGAGGTCGGATCTGTGCAGTAACATTTCTCGAACTATTCTGATTGTTAAATTTCACTGTGCCTGTGGCAGTGTTCTCCAACCGTTACAATATCTCATGCTATAATCTTCGCTTAACATTATGGTTGTAACCAAAATTATCAACTGGCCCGCAGGGTGTAAGCGTCAGCTATTACGTTAAAGTAAATTGACATTTTTGTTACTGTTTTTATTAACTTTTACGCAATTTAAATACTTTTACGTACAACCAATATCTCTCACTCAAAAAATAATCTTCAAAATATTTCTTGATCCGAAAATTATGGTATTACCGTTGAATCGAGAAAGCAACAATCTAATCGTTATTGCTGATTCACATTAATCATTTTTCAGTTTATTAGTATCTGACAAGCAACAGGTCAAATCGATTGCATACCTTTCGTTCTCGTAAAATAACTATTCAATCGTCTGTATATACGCATGTGACATGATTTTATATTTCAACTAAATAAACGTCAAATCAATCCCTCTAGCTTGTAGCCAAAAATCTGTATTTATAAATACAATTTGATGGAAGAATAAATTCTACTTGATTAAATTATTGGTTTTCAATAAGTTGCCTGGATGCACCTAAAGTATACGAATAGTGCTCAGCTTGAAGAAGAAAGCAATCAACGGAGGCAATGAAAATTCTTTTCTAGACGAGACGCTCAGTAAATCTTCTTTATCATTTCCTCTTGAGTAACTTGAAAACTGCGGCTATCGGCATATTATGAAAATTTTATTTTATTTTTAACAAAGCATATTAAAATTGCATTCATCAATCTCATAACTTTTTTCATTAGTATTGCTTTTTCGTCTGCACCTGTATTAGCTGTAATTAAAAAAAAAACAACAGAATGGTAACTGTAATCATGACTACAGACACTTTTCGTTTCGACAATTTTAAGTTGAAAATCAGTACGTGTACATCTGAGTAAAAATAAAATATCATTTATTGATATTATTATAAGAAATATAATTTGAGAAAAGAAATGTCTATAGTGTAAAGATGATGGAATAGTGGTGAGAATAAAGTATGACAGTGGGATAAGAAAAAGTGTTGAGCGTCAAAAGAACTGTAGACAAGGAAGCAAGAGTAAGATCTGAAAAGGCTTAATTGTGAAGCAGGCTAAGAAAGTATCGATTTGGAAAAGTCAGGGTAAGATTTATATTTAGAGGCACACGGGCGTTCACTGGTGGAGGCTTTAGACCGTCGAATCTTATCAGATCGTCGTGAGTTTCCCCATCCTTTATCGCACTCTCAAGTTTTTTTTATCTTCCTTCTCAGTTTTCAGACTCGACAAGAACGCAATCGTTGATTACAAGATTGCTCGAACATTTTGTCTTAAAATATCCTAATACTTAGTTCGCACATATAGTTACACTAAAGTCTCGAGAGCTCTTTTATCGCGTCAGTTCTAAGCGTATAATCAACGCTTTTCTTACTTTCATAAAAAAAAAATTTGTAATTATGAAAATTTTTAAACTTGATGAAAATGAAATATTTGAAAACAATTTATATTTGTATTCGGATTTCTGCTAATCATCGTCGTATTGTATTGGTATTCCTTGCTTTTTCGGTTTTTGCATATTGATACGAATATCCATCTGTAATATTTTTATAAATCTCCTTTTTCTTAGATAGTACCATTAATTTAGTCTGAAAGTGGCGAGATTTCAATATAGATACGTAGACGTTATTATATAAAAATGAATAATATAAAAGTAAAATGCATTGAAAATTGAAAGGGTGAACAAAAGATGCGATGCATGTGCTGGAATATAGATCATTAAGATTATTTGCGGACGAGCATTTTTATGATAAAGCAGGTAAGGGCCAGAAGCCCGCATATGATGAAGGTCTACTTTAGAGTATGTGAAACTGACAACTGCAATCGGAAAGACCTTTGAATTTTTTGCTCGCACTGCCATATATAGTGGAAGAAGACCCTGCTCTTTTCATTCAGAAGAAAACTCAATAGACGCCAACCGGCTTTCATGTATATAGACAGTTTCAGGCATTTCTCTTTTCTCGTCGTGCCGGGGAGTTGAAATAGTAGTTCGCGCACCCCCGAATAAGCCGATCAGAGGTCTTGCAAGATCTTCTTTTTCTCATCGATTATTGCTTCGCAGTGTCTTCTGGCCGAGCTAATCCGACTAAATCACCTGTAATTCATAATCATAAATTTTATAAAAGATCAAAAATTAAACAAAATTTCGAAATATCTTGCGTACATTTTTTTCTTGCAATTCTCCGTAGAATTTAACTATACTTTTTCAGACCCGTGTAAGACTTTTTTTAAAATGGATGAATTTTCTTAGATCCAAAAACGATCGTTAAATATTCTGATACTCATACGAACACTATAAGAAAATTCACCAGTACCTGATGCATAAAATGAAACATTTTTACAAAGATTTAAGAAAATCTATTTTTTGACTTCTCCGTTTGACAGAGAATCAGCCATACACTTTCGAAAATTTGACGCTTGGCTTCATCACTCGATATAGTGTCAATTAAGCGGTAGACTGAATATAGTTCAAATGATTCAAAACTAGGACTGCACTCGACACTACTGCCCCTTTCACCGTCGCGCGGCTATTCACTCTATCTATTGTAGGCACGATTGCACTTCTTAGAATAATTTTATATCTTGACCAGAACAAAAATTGCAACATAACAAATATTTCTAATAATAAAAAGTTTCAATTTATTGTTATCTACATGTTTGTCTCTAACATTTTTGTATAAACTGAAATCTTATATGGCCAAAAATCGTTCATGTTCTATAAAGAAAAGTTTTGTCTTATTATTATCAACGACTTTTGTTTAATATTTCTGTCTATAGTTAAATCCTACATAACTCTTTCATTAAAATGTACGAGTTCACTCGTCATACTTTTTATACGCACTGTTGTCTACATAAAGAACCAGTTTGTATTATATTTCTCCTTGCAAAACTGTACGTAGAGTCATGAAATTAAACATTAACACAGTAAATAAATATAAAAGTTGAAAATAAATTTTTATTACTTACTAATTGGTTCATTTAAAGCTGACTCAATATCATACTACACAGTTGAAAAAAAAAGATATGAGTGGAATATGCGACATGTAATCGCAAAGTCATTAAATCTTGAAGATATAAGTTATATTTACGCAAATATATAAGCATTAATAAAGTACCACCATTAACCTGCATTAAAAAATACTTATTAAAATGTTTTTGGCATTTAAGCGTAATCCGCTCCGACGCATGAGCCGCATGAAAAGCTCAGGGATTTTAAAATCATATTAATAGTTGAAACTTTGTAAAAGAAACTTATAAATTTTTAATTATATAGGCAGAAAATGAATTGTCAAAACTTTGTCATTCAGAATCGGATGTTGATTTTGAACATTCGTGAACTGCTAAATCATCATCCTTGCTATAAAAAAATCAGTTTTCTTTCCAAGTTGCTCAATGTATTATTATTTTCTTTTTAAAATTATAATATATGAAATACATCTCAAAATTTTTAGGATAAATGATATTGTAAAACGCAATGAGTCAGAATTTATGGGAATATTATATATCTTAATAAATTGAATTGGACAATAAAATCGAGTTTTTCCGTAGATGGTCTGTATGGTGACACATAACTTTATGGATGAATTAATTTTGATAACGTATTCAAAAGAGTAAACAATTGCAACATTCGAAAAAAAACAATTTTATTATAGATAGCGTGAAGGCACGCATAAATGAAAGCTCCAAACGTTAATTTATAGATTCATTAACTGGTGAAATCGAGTGTAGATATTGCTATGTCATCGTAATCGTCAATTGGAAATTCAATCATTTCAGCGGAATAAATACTTTTATTAATATTATATTAAAATATATTCCGCGTTTCGTATCTATTTATTTATCTGTTTTATCGAAAACCAGAGTACAAGTATAATAAAATTACAAGTAATAACATATACAGAATATATTTACAAAAGTAAATTCAGCAGAGAAGAATTGTACGCTGATAAAAATAATTTTATATAAAAATCAATTTGTTTATATTATCCTAAAAATAAATTATTAATGTTTCAGAAAAATGCATCCAACTAAAAAAAAATGTAGTGTGATTTTTCTTTTGGCCATCGCAACGTCTATAGAAGCATCGACACATTGCGAACAAAAGTGGGATGATATTAAAGCTCCTCATTACGTAGCAGATGCGTATCACATACATTTATTGAAGATCAATACCACTGAAGAATATAGGAGTTTCATGCCCAATACCAAATATCAAGGTAAATAATTTAAAAGTTACTAACATGTATTTTCTTAAAAATAGTAATAAATACTTTATTGCACATCAATATACTTCATACGGCATTCATTTTTTGCTTTGTAATTAACTACAATGTATAAAGATACTTGAATTTCACATTAAAAAATTCCAAATATTTTTAAACTCAATTTTGAATGAAATTCAAATATAAACTGTAATTTTTTACAAATATTTTTACCCTAAAATTAAGACCAATGCGAGCAGAAATCAGTTTTTTAGAATAGAATATGAAGAATGCAATTGTATTATACGAATATTAGTGGTAACAAAGTAAATTCGTCAAACAATAATAATAAAAGCTCGCTGCATCCTTTCCACGGGTATTAAAGGCTTTCTTTCTGCACAACAAAGCATTTATTTTTTTGTTTCTTGTGCTTCTTTCAGTTTAACCTTATAAACGAGCAAAAATTCTATTGGAACGCCTGGATTATTAATGCTTTTGTTTAAATTTTTATTCTGTAGTTTAATGTAGAGTGAGAATTGTCTAACGTTCATATAGCGAGTCATGTAAAGTCAATTCGAAAGTATTTAGATTATAGATAGAAATGACAAAGAAAAAGTTAAGTAAAAGTTTAACGACTGAACTGTTTTCAGTAAAATTAATCTAGTTTATTAAAAACAGGTCAGTTATTAAGCCTTTTTTAACCCACTTTACTAATTTAACGATCAACAAAATGTAAAATTAACCACGAAAGTCTGGTTAGCTGTTAGTCGATATTACCTCTTCAAGATCACGAAAAATAAGGTTGAGAAACCCGTGATGTGCTTCGAGTTAGTACTCGTACGCATACTCGACTACACAGTCTATAAAAAATGTTGCAAAATAATAAAGAGCATATAGTTACTTGAAAAATCAAAGTGTACAAATTTTCCATGTAAAATTATTAAAATATGGACATAATAAGTTTATGTATATCTTTTATTCTTACTATTATACAAACACATTGAAAAAGAATTATAACTACGATCGATTACTACTGCTGCAACGTATCGTTATAATGTCTTTAAAGGTGCATTAGAAAGTTTGGCAGGAAAGTAATGAAAAGCGAATTATAAGAAAAAAATATTAGCATAAATTCTTTTTACTAAGCGAAAAACTGAGTTGAGCAGCAAGGCAAGAGCATTAGCCTGTATAACTATATAACAGCAACGGATGTCCGTTCAGCATGCTTTTCTTAAAGGAAATTCCACGGTACTCTGGAATGCCTCGGTTACACGTTCACGAATAACTCGGATTATTCGGATACACGCTAGACATTCATGAAATCGTTTTATCCTGCTCGTTACTCAATTGAATGGCATTTTCTCATAATTTTAATTTCGAGTTTCTTTATAAAATCTCATTAATTTTCCTGTTATAACATTACATTTAAAGTGCAAAATTAGCGAATGAAGAATCTTTATGTGCTTTTAATTGTCATTTCCAAACAAAAGCATCAATGGGAGCATACATCGATTGATCTAAAGAGAATGCGAACATGAACAAGAGCAATAATAATAAATCCAGTTTAAGAATGCTAAATAAAAATTAGGAGAGATATTTTTATTAACAGTGAGTTTTAGTTACTCAAACGTAAATGAATTAAATGTCATTATCGACACATACAGTATGATTTATCTCTGTATTGTCATAGAAAAAAAGATTTGTGATGCTAACTTGATTTATAAAATCCGTAATGTTTGTTACCTAGATTACTTACTGAGCTACAGCTAAAGAAAAAATAGAATTAATTAATGAAAGTAAACATAAAATAATAACTTTGACTTCAAAATTTATCAATGTTTATTTAAAATCTCTCTTTCATTGATTCAAAAATAATGAATGGCACCTGTTGTCCTTGTACGAGTGCACGATTCGGTTCTTCAATTGTGTTGCATCTCTCTTTGTCCCCTGATGTACAGGTGTGAAGACCCGTAATACGAAGAAGGGAGGGAGGGAGGAGGGGGTGAAGCCATAAATTCAACCGATATCTAAGTATCCCGTTTAATCCACAAAGACATAGACAGAGAAAAAACAAATAAAAGTATTGGACAAACGATGCTTTGTTATCCGTTAACATTGACCATTTTTCCACTATCCATGATTTCATTCAAATCGTTAAATGTACAGTGCAAAATTTAACTCTGTCCAATCAATTTTTTCAATTTATTACTTATGTATCTCACCCCTCCTTCCTCCCTCCATCCCTCTGTTCCTTTCACTTTAAGAGAACTCGCCCATTTGTACAGGTAAATTCCTCACGCGTCGTTTTACATCGCCTTATTCTAATTATGGAAATCACTACTACAAACCATATAAAACTCACCTTTATTTACTCATTTAAATGTCACCTTGTAACAACAAGAGCACGACGGAAATACAATTAGACACTCTACATCTTACCTTTTACGTCATCAGTTCATCTCATTTTCGTATCATTTCCCCGCTTCCTGATACAAAACTGTATTTCATTTATTACCTTACATTATTCATTTGCTTTATTCTATTCACTCTTTGTATTATTCCGTTATTTTACAGTTTCTCATTTTTTCATTGTCGTGTAATTTATCATACACAAAATGCAGTGTGCAATAAAAACTCTTTCTGTGTCTCGTCTCTCTTTCCATGGGCTTTGTTTGAATATAAATGTTATCATCCATGAATTATGTATAACATTATTATCCTTTCATATCATTAGTAATTCCTCTTTTCTCAGAATCAATACTTATATAAATATATGAAATAAATAATATAAATCATTTTAGCTTTATGAAACATTTATCATATAAACAATTCCTTTATAAGATTTGTTTACTATTTCTTTATTTAACAGATAATTATAATTATTATTATACATCGTTATAAAATATTGAATAATCAATAAGCTTAAATAGAGATGATCCCTTTTTATTCGATTGTTCATCAAGAACCATAAATTAATTAATGCATTAATAAGGAAGGTATAATGTATATATAATATAGCGAAACGAGAGATAAATAATAAAATACAATGTTTTTTCTAGATGATTAAAGTTGTCATTTAGCGACACGACGCAGGGAGTGGAAATAATGCAGAGCAAAGAGAGAATGAAATAGAATTATAAGCGCGTGAGAACAAAACTGTGCACACGCTGCTGTGTGGCCTCAGAACAATAGAGAAAAGTACAATTTTGTGTTAGTCACGAATTAGTTTAGCACAGGCGTAAATGGAGACAGAAGCTATAAAGTTTAAAAAGTACAAAAATGATAAGGCAGCCAATGAATATTCTATAGGAGAGCTCATTCGAGCAATCTCGTTAGGGCAAAGCGCAAGCCCATCAGCTCGTAAACTCGAATAATTGCATTGGAAGCTAAAGCGCAGCATCAAACTCCTTTACACGCATAAAGCAAAAGCTGGCGCGCATGTCGCATTTGCACTTGACAAGTTAGAATCTACCTCGGCCAATGTCATTCACGACCGATGTATCACGTCGTATTATCACCTATCATCTGTATCATCTTTTGATTATTATATTCAATTACTTGCAACTAATTTTCTTTGAAAAACTTCATCAACGGCTTTCTTATATCATTTGAAAAGATGAATTTTTTATTTTGGGTTTATCTAATATCGAAATATTAAAGCCACCCTTAAAGCAATCTCGAAGAAACCTTCGTCATGCAAAAATCACTACTTCCCTGGCTTCTCACTTTCTTAGGAAATCTTATATGGCTATGTAAACTCGACTCTTTCATGAAAGGTACAACATAAATTCTACAATGTCTATTATCACAGTATAAGTATATGTTAAGACGATATATAAACTATATGAAAAGCTTAAAATTATTTCAGATCATAAATAATATCTTCACTGATGACAAACTACAGTGCCTAACCCTTTGATCACAGTGGTCCCTAATATAGGGATCACGTTTTTCGCCGTCATTTTTATTTACAAAAATTATTACGGAATTTCATTTGTTGCGAAATTGTTATAAATAAACAAATTGCAAAAAATGCAGGTGTTTTGAGAAAAAATGTGTGTTTTAAAGGGTTAAGTTAATATGTCTTGTTTATTCATCTTAATAAAAAAATAATTATTTTTCATTTACAAGCTTACGTTTTCAAATGTGTATGTGTACATTTTACAAGTGTGTTGGTATGCGAGTGCATATGAACGCACTCACACTAAAATACGCCTTAAAAACTAAATAATTTTTAAATTAGTCTATCGCGCAGGGTATTGATGAAAAATGTACAGTTTTAGTGAAACCAGATGAAGAGGGCACAACTTTCATCCGATTCTACTTAACAGTAGAGAATGAAGACAAGTACCTGCCACACGGAACTCTAGAATTGTACGATTACGAGATATCTGAGTTTTCTCAAGATTGCCCGGACTCAATAGTACAAACATCGCAAATTGCCAAAGATGAAATCTCTACGTATTGGACAAGCCCGGAAGAAGGTAGTGGATGTGTGATTTTCAGGTAAAATATGATAATTTTCTGTACAAAGTTTAACTACGAACGGTAAATTCGACTTCTTAGCGCAATAATAGTTTATTTGGAAAATTCAACACAAAACAAAAAAATCTCTTGAGGTATCCTCGTATTTTCGGTTAAATCACTAATAATCCGTAGAGTCTCGATAATGGAAACACCGTCGAGGTGGTTCATGGATGGAACCTTGGAGCAGAAGTTTTGTCAAGACCCAAAGGCGAGTATCGACGATCCTGGCCCAGTGTTGTCGGAGTGCTGCGCCTGCGACGAAGCCAAGTACGAACTCGCCTTCGAAGGACTCTGGTCCAGATATACTCATCCTAAGGTGACTGCTTTAGCAATCTGAAATACGTCAAAATAAAAAAAATTTCTCTCTTCGTAAATATCTATGAGAACATTAAATTATATTTATCAAGGAAATCGTGCTTCCCGGAATAACCATATATCTGCACTTTTCATGATTTCGAGAAAATTGAGTGTTTAGATTCGCATTGGTAACTGAAATCAAGACAATATTAAATGTAACACTGATTGAACATAAATGATTTCAAATTTATAAATAATGCATTTATTACCACTGTTATACTAGACGTATTAGTGGCCATGTCTTAAAAAACGATTTTCACTTATATATGGTTATTTTGGGAAGAAAAAAAAATTGATGGAGAACCCAAGCTCTGAGCAATGTCTGTTTTGGGAGGCAAGCACCTCGCTGCCTAAGCCTATATTTTATCTGCAATGACGTAGATTCAAATTTAAATCTAAAATATTTTGTCTTATTACAGAATTTTCCCACCAAACCATGGAGTGCGCGATTTTCGGATGTGATAGGTGCTTCACATACGTCCGACTATAGATTCTGGGAGTATAACGGCTACGCCAGTGAAGGTTTGAAGCAAGTCGCTGAAAATGGGTTAACCCGGATATTGGAATCCGAACTCAAGAACCAAGTAGTTTTAACCAAAATAAATGCCCGATCACAGTATATTTTTTATAATTATTTAATATTTGGTATTCTGCATTTTCTAGAGCGAACATATCAGAACAATCATCAAAGCTAGAGGAATAAATTTTCCAAATATAACGAGTAAAACGTTTGCTGTATTCAGAGTTGACCAACAGCATCACCTTATGTCATTAGTTTCGATGATAGGTAAGAAAAAATAAGTGCGTTGATTAGCCAATGATATTGAATTGGAAACTAATATATTTTTCCTACAGATCCCTCGCCCGATTGGTTCGTTGGCGTGTCTGGATTAGAGCTTTGTTTGACAAATTGCTCATGGGTTGAGACCAAAGAGCTCAACTTGTATCCGATAGATGCGGGTACCGACGACGGCATCACTTACGAGGTAAGAAGAAGCATATTGAAAATTTCGTTCGATCAATCAATTCGTTATAGAAAGATTCATATTACTCGAAATTAAATAAGTCGAGAGTTGGAGGTAGCTCAAGTTGTAATTAAATGAATGGAGAAAAAAGAAGGAGAAAAGTAAAGAGGTCTGCTCTTGACAGGCGGTCGACTCGGAGACGCAGCCCCGCGACATTATCAGGCGGATAACGACCACCTGGCCGGAGGACGAACGCTCGCCGTTTTACGACGAGACGGCCATTGACATGAATCCACTGGCGAAGCTTTACTTGAAACGGCAGCGCATCTACGACAAGAATTGCAACAAGCCGACGATCGTCGAAAGCGGCGAAGGTGCACATCCCCATCGCCCGATCAAGCGTAGCAAGTATTATTTTCTTTTATCTTTTCGTTGCGTATTCACACATTTATTTTCTTTCATTTCGACATACACGTTATATTCCCCCTAATAACGAGAAAATCAACAGCGAACGTGCATCTCACATTATTACAACTGTGTAAAGTATATGTGTTGAGCAGGCGTCAGGTAACAAACTATAGCTGCTTTTTTCGTAACAATAGTTGGCTTTTTATCTGTTGAAGAGAACCGTAGAAGTAGACGTAGAAATATTGGTTTAACTTTGAGACGAGCTTTCGAATAAAATGAATTTTATTGCAATTTAGAGGCGTGCAGAGTGACCCCATGGGGCCCGTGGGACAGCTGCTCGGTGACCTGCGGTAGGGGAGTGAAGCTGAGACAGCGAACGTATAAGAACGAGAAAGCTGCGGCCAAGCACAACTGTGACTCAGTTCTCACTGACAGAGTTGTCTGTTACTCCGAGCAGAGTATCGAGTGGTACGTACGAGATAATTAAATATGTGATAGAAACAGAGAGAGAAAGAGGTCGATAAATGAAAAATGATAAACAGCCCACCGAACGACGTGGACGAGAAGAAATGCCCAATGACAAACTGGAGCGAGTGGACGATATGCAGCAAAAGGTGCGGCCCAGAGAGCCGCACGCGCGATCGCAACTTCCGTAAAAAGCGTCGCAAGGAGTGCCGTCATCTCTACCCGAACGTCGAGCTCCAGCAGACAATCGACTGCGACAATCCGGCTTGCGAGTCAGGCGAAGATGGCTCCGAGGGTGAGGAAACGGTAAGCGAAAGCGCCGAGACGGCCGAGACTACAAGCGATACCACAGAAAGCGGTGCCACCGAGGAGAGTACGCCGGCCGAGACCAGCGAGTCTACTCCTGAGGGCGAGGATTTGGTGGAGGCGGAGAATAGGCGTGAGGTAACCGGCAAAAAGAGACGGCGAAAGGTAGGAGTTTTCTATTCGTTATTTACGCCACTCCTTGACGTTGCCACCCCACACATGACTACATACATCACTAACTTGACATTCCTCACGTATATATATATACCGGGGTGAAAAGATACAGCTCAATACGATTGCCGGTTGAATTTGACCTTGCTTATATATGATCAGATACAATCATATGGAAAAAAATTTATATAAATGGGGGGGGGGGGGGGTGAAATTTGGAAAAAATATGTTTTTGCTGTCCAAAGGCTGACCATTTTTAGAGTTTTTATTATATATTTTAGTGCCTTTCTGACGGTCCACTTTGATCACAATAAAGCAAATAAATGCTGAGGTTTTCTAGTTTTATTGTGTTTTTTGCAAATTCCTTTAGGATATTTCTGAAATAATTTGACTAAAAGTTAAAGAAATTTTATTTTTTTTCTACTCTTAATCTTTGAACAAGAAGTGTCACTAAATTTGTTTTATAGTTCTTAATTGTACGAGATTATATGCCACAAAAAATAGAAAAAACCAGGTTAAAAAAGCGCCTTTGACCAAATTTTTATTTATTTTTAATGGCATTAAAATGGATTTTTCGCATAGATTTCATCATATAAGAATATATTTTATCACATAGTCAGATAAAATCTATCGCAAACAATCAATTGTAGCATCCAAAATTTCTATATATTTATGACCATATATATAAGTACCAACAACCCTGTTTTCCGGGAAATCAACCCCAAGTCCGCTCAGAGTTCGGACAAGTGTCTAAAGAAATAATACCCCTCTTGTTACCGACTCTCAAAGTTTGGATTCTAGAAAACTCCTGGAAATAATGCTTATATATAGTTTTGTTTCCGAGATGTCCAGGAAAAAACGTCGAGTCCCGGAAGTAACAGTAATGTACAGAGTGAAAGTCCCGGAATTAAAGCACTTTTACATTTATTACGATATATCGCTATATACATGGCCAAATTCAAGACATAATGATATATGGTCACATATATAATTATATATAATCATATATTAAATATAGTCAGATGTAACTTTTTCCCGGGTATATATTCTTGACATTTCTTAATTTAACTAACAGACACATGCCAAGCTAACCAATGTTCATAGCTTCCGCCGTTTCTCGTCGTTGCATATAATCCACCGCCATTTCTCTTTCCTCCATCAAATCGGTAACGTAAAAGAAAATATTAAAAAAGAGAAAAATAATAAAAAGTAAAAACCAAATTATACATCATTTAATTTAATCGAAACGGATACATGTATATGTACAATTTCATAGTAAATCCTTAATGAGAGGGTTAAAAGAATTTTAAAATAGTTAAAAGCACATCTCTCACAATAAATTTTTTTCTCGTTCTATTAGTCGTACAATAGACGAAAAAAAATGTCCAAACATTGTTCTCATGAATAGTTAATGCATAATACTTAATTTTTTAAAATTAAAAAAAATATTGTCTTAGATAAGTGTAATAAGTGATTAAAAGTTTAAATCGATAAATCAAACGTAAATTCAATATTTTATACTTTCAATAATATTTCTGTTAATTACCGACCGAAACACATATATTTTTTAAATAGTATATCTTTATTCCTGAGATCACAAAACATATTTCTATGACGTTTTTAGCAAGACTTAAATAATTTAACTATTCAAAACTTTCTCCGGGAGCAATATTACAAAGATGTGCTTTAAAATTTTTTCTTGATTTTCTGAAAGCCTTCAAGTGTGGATTTCTCATAGAATAACTCATATACCAGTATCACTTTTCATGTTACGTATGTATATTCATATAAAAAATAAAAGAAATAAGTATTGTAAGAAAGAGAGGGAGCAGAATGACGAGAAAGAAATTATTCGCAGAAATGCGTGAACGAACGATACACCGACTGGTCGTTGTGGACACCCTGTTCGGTGACGTGTGGTACCGGCACGAAAAGTCGAGTGCGACAAATCAGGCCGAAATGGAACAACTCGCCCGACGCCGATAAAGACATGAGCCTTTATGAATGCCAGTACGAGTCCACGACTTGCGAAGCCGAGACAAAATCTTGCGAGATCACGAAGGAACTGATGCAAGGTATATGGAGGAGAAATCACATTAATAATTAATATTTTATACTTTAAAAATTACCGTTAATACTGGAACAACCTCGTATTCTACTAAATATTAGTATTCACTCTATCAATTTTTACTATACAGCATGGTAAAGGCTTATTTATTTTCGTACTCACTTTAGATATAGTTATTTTTTGTAACACATGCACGATTTTCGCGATTACTCGACCTAAAACGATGTCCTAAAATGACTTTTTTCGACCAACGGAAAAAATACGTTTACGCTTGCTCCTCAAAAACTGTGTAAAATTACAAAAATTCAACATACTCCCCATGAATAACTTGATGCCTGCATTTTTTCATACCTTTTTTTTTATTTCGAGATGAATCCAATTTTAAGAAATTAAATTTTATTTATTTAATCTTCAATAGATTAAGACTCGCATTTTAAACTCAAAAACCCTGAACTCAAAATCTAAAGCAAGTGAACTTCGGCTCAGGTTCATAAAACGCCCGCCTGTTGGGCCAGCTGAAATCTTAGTGTGTCAAAAAATGAGTGTTCTGTATACTAAAAATTGGAATATATTATAAAAAAATTTGTAAAATATCTATTGAAAATTAATTGTTTGGGCTTCTAAATTCTGCAAATAAAAAGTTTTGTTATATTATTATTATATATATATATTAAAAAATGTAGTAAGGTTTCAACTTTTAGAGTTGTTCATTTTAATTATTAATAAATTTGGATGAATTATTAACAATACAATTAAATAATTTCAGAATACGAGTTTGTCCTAGCTTTAGTAGATATTTTTATAATTTTTAATGGGACTTTTTTCTACATAAAAAATAATGGTTAAGTTTAGTCAACAAATGATGGAAAATTATTGAAAAACCATATTTGTATCAATGTGTCCACAGTGATTTGCTCTCAGCCGCAAGAAGTAGGTTATTGCCCTGACGATCACAATGACAACTCCTTGCGCTATTTCTATGACAGAACAACCGAAAAATGCGTCGTTTTTCATTATACCGGTTGCAATGGAAACATGAATAATTTTAGGACTCTGCAAGAATGCCAAGCAACTTGTGGAGAATTTCGTAAGTTCGATTCCACATGAACTAGATCATTTAACCGATAATGTTACACCTTGGCAACCTTCTAAAATTATAACAACTTAATAGAAATTGTCTTATTACTAACAAAAATTTGTTGCTTTGACGCATTTTAATTCACAAACCGGCAGAGGATAACACGCCTTTACAACATTACCGAATTGCTTTAAGCAGTATTGTGAGTTACAATGTGCCATTCCACGATAATCAGCAACTTTCCAAGATCAAACGAGCAAAATGTGGTGACTTTTATACTAGTTATTTTAATTTTTTTAATTATGTTATTCATCATTTATTTTTATAATTTACATAAAGTTTTAATTTTTTTCATCACAAAATTAATGCTAGCTCTTAAAAGATGGTAATTATCCTTTTTAAAAATTCAAAAATCAACTCTATGCATAGATTACGTTCAACCAGAACTGATTGCGCATTTCATCTATCGAAATTTTAAATATTAGTTTTGACACACACCATAAGAAAAAAACTTTAAAAACTGAAAACCTAACCGGAAGCATAGAGAAATTATTGTAATAATAATTGAATGAATTTTTTTTGTCTTAATGATTTATTTTTTTCCGTTATTTTTTTTATGAGCATGAATTATATAGTGCTTGAGATATGTTCATTTTAAATTTAAGTTACATGTTTAAAAGTTCATATTTTATATTTAATTATTGATGTCAAACTACAAAATATTTCTGAAATATTACTTATTGCATTGATTTATCGGTCTCAATAGATGAAGAAAATTCAGAGCCTAAAAGGAAAAGGAAAAAACAGCGGGGTGAAACAAAATCGAACGCATTCCACAGCGAAAAAGTAGATTGTAAAGTTTCGGAATGGAGTGATTGGTCCCCATGCTACAGTTGCAAGGGTTACAGGACTATGAGCCGTGATATTTTGGTAACTTGTAATAAAAATAAAATAATTCGTGTCTAAAAATAAGCATAAATAACGTAACGATATATTGTAGGAACACCCACGCGAAGGAGGAAAATTATGTCCATCAAAGTTAATGCGTAGACAGAAATGTCACAAAGTTTTACCCGAATGTGGTAAATATACTAAATGCATAAAGCTTTATCTCATTTACGTGTATTAATTCTTATCAATAATCAATTATTTATCTTGCAGACGTGGAAATAAAGAAAGAATCAAATCTAAGAAGTTTAGCCGAAGAAGATCCGGTAGAAGATGAAGGTACATTGGTTTTCAAAGAATAACCTGTTAATAAAGAAAACAAATAAGATACAATTTTTTTAAATATAGTAAATATCTTTGAATATCATTTTGTCATTAATGATGAAATATCAAATAATTTTGAAAATAATTCATCAACATTTTCTTTTAACAGTTTCGGTGCACTGTCGGGTGAGCCCGTGGGAATCATGGTCAGCGTGCACAAGAAGCTGTGAAATGTCACAGCGACGTCGAATACGAAAAGTAGTCATATCACCACGAGGAAAAAATGGCAAGTCATGTCCACCACTCGTTGAAATAGAGGACTGCCGTCTTCCCTTTTGCTAAGAAATGAAGCAATCCTCTTGGTAATCAACGACCCCATGTGACTTTTAATTTTCGTTTTAAAGAGACAAACTCTTCATTCGAATTTTGTTAATTTTCACTGTAGTTATATTATTATTATTATTATTATTGTTATTATTATCACTACTACTACTACTACTACTATTATTATTAGACTACTATGTGTCGTAAATAT
Organism: Torymus tubicola; assembly: GCA_035583055.1. Classification (NCBI taxonomy): domain Eukaryota; kingdom Metazoa; phylum Arthropoda; class Insecta; order Hymenoptera; family Torymidae; genus Torymus; species Torymus tubicola. The sequence goes on from JAWWEQ010016491.1 coordinate 31,541, forward strand.
TTCGATATTTTCATGTATCAACGAAAATTGATAGACGCACACAGACAATTTGTAAATCACTATTTTTATTAGTCTTTGAAAATACATTAGTCGATATGTAAAGCATCATTTCTAGAAGTCAAAATCGAATACTTGTGAAGTACTTGTATGTAGTTTCACAAGTTTTTAGTTTGAAAAAATAACTTATAAGTTTCATAAGTTTTTATAAATGTTTGAAATACAGTATTTTAGTCATTATTATTTGGGTCCATGAAATAGCGACGTAAGATCTCATCACCATGCCGGCATCATTTCATTAATTTTTTTTATAATTTTAGATATTTTTTAAAAAAGGGTTCTTTTCTAATTCCGAATTATTTTCCGCTATGTAATAAAGAATACATGACGTTTGAAATTTGAGTTTGAAAATATATATATACACTAATGAATTATAAACACTCACAAAAGTTGAATTAGTAAAAATTGCTCCACGATTTAAATTAGTGGAAAAAACTACCAATTCATGCATATTCACTATTTCATTCAGAATTTTTGTAAAACTACTAATTTCATTAGTAGTATTTACTAATTTGATTATTTGTTTTAAAAAACTACTAATGAAATAGTGAATATTCACTAATGAATTAGCAGTTTTTTCCACCAATTGAAATCATGGATCAGTTTTCACTAATTCAACTTTAGAGCGCAAAAGACCATTTTTTAATTTAGATTTAACTTCAATGATTGTTATATATATGTATGATTTACGTCAATAAATATGTCTAAATTAATATTTAAAAGTCTCATTCGACATCCTTCGTTCGCGGGCAGCAAATCACTTACAGACGGCATTACTTAATTGGGAAAAAGTAGAAAAACGAGCGTATGCGTTTATATAGCTTACGCTCTCCTTTATGTAAGCAGGGTATTAAAATTGAATTCCTTTTAAAAATAGATAAAATAATCATGCCAGTTTGGTAGAGATCTATGTCAGTGTTTTGCTATTTACAAACAATAATTTATTCATAGGGGAATAGCCCTCAAAATTGAGTATTAAATAACCAAAGATTGAGTTGTGATCCCTACAAAAACTATCTTATTAAAATTGATTAGATACGATTAATTGGTCGAATATGAATTAATCGAAAATTTTAATACAAAAATACCGGGTTTAAAACGATTAAAATTGGTTAATTTTATCAAATCAATATTTTGCGCACCGAATTAGATCCGATTTAATTAGTATTAAAGTTTGCAGATGCTAACGATAAATTCCCATAAAAACTAATTTAAATTAATTTAAATCGTTTTAAATCTGATATTTTCGTATTAAGACTTCCGATTAATCCATAATGTTAGACTTTTTATTCTAGTAAATTTTAATAAGACATTTTTTTGCAGGAAGTGCTATTAGAGTTGTACAATACATCAATGTTCGAAATAACATTCAACTTAAGCGTTTTTTCCGTAATGGATAAGATAGCACAAATAAAATATAATAATAATTATAATTCTATTTGTCAACTGAACAGGTAATTGTTTTTCTTTTAAAAATCTTAAGTAATACTTAATTACAAACAAGTAAACTTACAAAAGTATCAATCATCAATTTCAATCGAACTTTGTTTAAACTTTCTATTAGTTAAAGGAATGTAAAGAAACTGCAAGTCCCTTTATGTATGAATTTTCCTGACATTTACATTTAACAGCGTACCCCGAAAGTAAGCTTCACATTTTTTATGTTTTTCGCATATATCTCAAATGTTTAAGGTTTTTAAAATCTTTCGATACTTCCACGTAACTGTCAATTTGAATGATAAGTCATAAATTTTTCATCATACTATCGAGCCTAAAATAGAGTTAAGTGACTCTGTTTTATTTAATTTTTTTATATTGATTTCTTTTAGTATTTAAAAAGAAGTTAAGTATCAGAACTAGGAATTTATATTTTGAGATTTTTGAATTATCAAATATTTTATTTTCAAGTTAAATAGTAAAGGGTTAGATCTTATAAATGAAATAATATATTTCTATATCTGACCAAAATCAACTATTGGAATTCCTAAATTGAAGCATTATATAAATTTTTATAAAAAAACAGACCTTATGTCATAATAATTTCCAAAAAGATAAAAATAAATTAAATTGAAGAAAAATTCTATATATACATAAAAGTTTGTAATTATAATTTGGATACTAGAGTAGATTTTTCAGTACTATATGTAGGCACAAATGGACTTACAGTTTCTATTATATATAAATGAATGTACTAAATAAATTACAACCCAGATTGCTTTCTGCCACTTGAGTGAGTATACTTGTAAGTTGGGCAGTGCCATACATGTGGAAAATAACTTTGACAACTATTGAGATCAATATAAAAAATGCAGAAGTGCTCAAAAGTCTACTATAGACAAAGAAGGTCTGAAGGAGCAACCCCTGCTATTTAATACATATTGAAACTTATTCTGTAATTCATGAATATTGGCTCTTTTTTCGTCAGATACATATTAATTTTAAATGTGCAATGTATTATTTTAATAAAAATGCATATTTCTTTTGGCACAACTTATGAATATTTATGACTTTATGACTCAATTGAATTATTGAAATACATATGAAAGATGACTATTATAAAATGAGTATTACTAAAGAACTTGCTAAAGACTGGTATGAAAAGCGATTTAAAAATCCTTCAGATGAGGCACTGAGAATTGTTGAAATGGCTGCTAACCTTACT